>JBBPML010000178.1:0-52062 GCA_038090275.1 Austroboletus novae-zelandiae | reverse complement strand
GGCGTAGGCGACCTTCTTCTGGTCGGTGTTGTAGACCTCCCCATTGACGATGAGGTAGGCCATGACTGAGTAGTACCATGGCATGGCACGCTCGTAGGATCCATCGAAGTCTTCGGGGACTCCGAGGTGAAGTTCGGTTGGTTTTACCGATGATGAGGTGGGGGTTGTGTGGGACATGGGTGGGGGTGGGGCAAAGGGGTTCGATCTACTGATCGGCGTGGGCAATAGGGGTGTGGGGACTCGTGGGATTACCAACGAGGACGAGAGGGCGTGGGCGAGGGTAAGATCTTCGTGATCTTCAGTGGATATGACAATGTCGTCGTCAGTGGGTACCTCTTCTTGCGAGGCCGAGGAGTGTTCTGAGGGGGACGGAGAGGGTTCGTGATAGCGACAGGGGCCTAGAGAGGGTCTAGGGTTCGAGGGGCGATAGGGGTGAATGGTGGGCTAAGGCAAGGCTTGCCCAGTGAAGAGCAAGTTAGACCTTTTGTTACGCTCAGGCATAGACCCGAGTGACGAGGGGCGAGGGGACATTAACGTCGCTATTCAGCTGACGTGGCAGGGTTGATAGACGGGCGATCCGCTATCCTCAGCCTCAACGGTATGTCGTGAGCTGTTGACCTGGTCAACGTATGTTGTGACGCAGGGACGAAGGAGTCGCTATGGGGGAGCGACGACGAGGGGGTCGAGGGGAACACCTACTTGGTAGCAAGGCGAGGACTGGGGGGCCCGAGAGGAATCGATGATCAAGGTAGATTCGGGTAGGTCTAACTTGGGGAATACATCGAGGGTATCGAGAGGTTTATATAGACGAGTCAAGAGAGAATGAAGCGGAGCGTAAAAGGGATGACTCGACTATAGAATGCGATGGAATCGCGAAGAAGGGGAACGAGTCAGAGATAACGGTATTGGTACAGCTGTGGATACTGCGGATGAGTCACGCTAAATAGGTAAGCGAAGATAAGAGAAAAGGAGGAATAATAAAGTGGCTCAAGCGGGACTTGAACAGCGAGAGCAGTGTTTGTAGGGAAACTAGGGTAAGGGTGAAGGGAAAAGAATAGGGGTATATGCGAATCGTAACAGATCTCCTCAACACCGGTGACCCTGCACTTCATCCGACCTGGATGGAGGACTTCTGGGAGTTTGTCACTGAGTTAAACAACAATTTTGGACTCCATGACCCTGTTGGAGACACCAAGCATCAGCTTGACAATCTTAGCATGAAGGATATGCAGCATATCAACAAGTATGTTGTGGAGTTCAACTGGATTGCTTCTCAGGTTCAGGGCTATGAAGAGGGTACCCTCTGGCACCACTTCTACAATGGCCTACCAGACTGGATCAAGGACAAAGTCTCCTGTGTTGGCAAGCCTACCATGCTTGCCATGCTTCACTACCTCGCACAATCTATTGACGTGTGTTACTGGGAGCACAAGTCTGAGATCAATTGCCAGCAGAAAAACTCTGGAAACTGTTACGACTCATATATACCCCTACTCTTTTCTCTTCGCTCTTACCCTAGTCTCCCTACAGACATTGCTCTCGCTGTTCGAGTCCCACCTGAGCCACTTTATTATTCCCCTTTTTTCTCTTATCTTCGCTTACCTATTTGGCGTGACTCATCTGCAGTATCCGCAGTTGTACTGATACCACTATCTCTGACTCACTTCCCTTCTTCGCGTTTCCATCGCATTCTATAGTCGAGTCATCCCTTTTATGCTCCGCTTCATTCTCTCTTGACTCGCCTATATAAACCCCTCGATACCCTCGATGTATTCCCCAAGTTAGACCTACCCGAATCTATCTTGATCATCGATTCCTATCGGGCCCCTAGTCCTCACCTTACTACCAAGTAGGCGTTCCTCTCATCCCCCTCGTCATCGCTCCCCCATAGTGACTCCTTCGTCCCTGCGTCACAACATACGTTGACCAGGTCAACAGCTCACGACATACCGTTGAGGCTGAGGATAGCGGATCGCCCGTCTATCAACCCTTGCCATGTCAGCTGAATAGCGATGTTAATGTCCCCTCGCCCCTCATCACTCGGGTCTACGCCTGAGTGTAACAGAAACACTCTCTGAAAACAAGTCATCTGATAACAAGTCCAGTGGATCCAAGCAGAAGGATTCCAAAGGAAAATATGTTGCCACCACTCCCTCTTCTGGCAACACCAACTCTCCTCCAAAACCTGACCTCGCCTTGAAGCTTGGCAAAGATGGCAAGCTCACCACTGCCAAACACAAGCATCACTTCAACCTCAAACTCTGCATGTTTTGCAGCCAAGGCAGACATGTAGCCAAGGATTTCCCTAAGTCCACATCCAGGGCAACTAAGGTGTGTGCTGCAAAGCCAACTCCAGAAGCCAAACTGGAAGCCTTCTCTGAGGCAAAAAAATAGAGTGCGACCTCCGAAGATCCGCACAGCTGAATGGTTGTGTTGACACTGAATGTGCATCTAAGGAGATCTGCCTCAATGCATCCGCTCTCTCAGATCCTCACTCACTCATGCCCTCTGTTTCAATAGTCTCTATTGACATTGCTCCTTTCTCCACATTAGTAGACTCTGGATCTTCCAACTGTTTTATAGACAATACTTTTGTAAATAAATATAACCTGTCCACCTATACAGTTCCTCCACTTCTCCTCTGACTCTTTGATGGCACACCAAACTTGACAATCACCCAAGCTCTAGACCTTTTCATCCTTTTCCCATTCAGTGCTACATATTACCCTGACAACATTCTATATCACCCTGCTTGATGGCTCCTGCTCCTTAGTCCTAGGACACAACTGGCTTACCCACTACAATCCATTGATTGACTGGGTCATGAGCAGTATTTCTTTCCACCCTATTCAGCAGTCCAGTCTTGCACCTCTGAGCTTGCCCTCGATGCCTACAGCTCCTCTGCCTCCGGTTGTTCTCTTCACCGATACACCATGATTTTCAGACTGCAAGGCTCTGCTGATCATGCTCATTAATGCTCTGGCATTTGCGTTGGCTTGTCACCTCCAAGAATCTGTTCAGTTTAGCATACACCTTTGTCCCTGAGAAGGTGATATCTGTGCCACAGCTATGCAACCTCCTGAAAAGATTGATCTCTCTGGAGTACCTCTGGAGTATCATAATTTCTCTGACATGTTCAGCAAATGGAAGGCTGATACCCTGCCTCCCCACTGCAAGCACAATCTAAAGATTGATCTAGAGGAAGGTACCTTGCCCCCACTTGGCACCACCTATTCTCTCTCTCCCTCCAAGCTTGAATTGCTCTGTGCCTTCTTAGATGAACATCTTTCCATCAGCTTTATTCACCCCTCCTCCTCTGCTTATGCTGCTCTGGTCCTCTTTGTCTGCAAAAAAAATGGTTCCCTCCAACTTTGTGTCAACTTCTGAGGACTGAACAAAATCACAAAGAAAGACCATTACCCCCTTTCCCATATCTCCGACCTTTTAGATGCTCCAAGCTGCATAAAGGTTTATTCCAAGATTGACCTCCGGCATGCATACCATCTGATCTGTGTTGCTGATGGTGATGAATGGAAAACTGCCTTTCATACTTGCTATGGCTCCTATGAATGGGTCATCATGCCATTCAGTCTAATGAATGCCCCCATGGCATTCCAACAGTTTATCAACACTGTCTTCACTAATCTATTGGACATTAGTATGATTGTTTATTTAGACAATATCCTAATCTTCTCTAAAGACATGGCCTCCCACAAGGAGCATGTAAAGGAGGTTTTACACCATCTCCAGAAGCATGGCTTATATGCCAAACCCAAGAAATGTGAGTTCCACACTGACTCTACTGAGTACCTGGGATACCAGATGTCTCCCTCTGGTCTCATCATGTCTCTGGACAAGGTCCAGTCAGTCATTGACTAGCTGGAGCCTTGGAAGGTCAAGGACATTCAATCCTTCCTTGGGTTTGCCAATTTCTATTGACACTTCATCCACAATTACTCCAACATTATTGTTCCTCTTACCCATCTCATCCACAAAGGAGTTCCCTGGCAGTTCACCAATGCCTGTTGCTCCACTTTTCAAGTGCTTAAGATCACTTTCACCTCTGCTCCAATCCTCATGCACTGGGCTCCTGATGCTCCAATCATTGTTGAGACTGATGCTTCTGACTATGCCATCACTGGCATTCTTTCTATCAAATGTCCAGATGATGAGCTTCGTCCAGTTGCTTACTACTCCCATACAATGACTGCCCTGGAGCTGAACTACGATACCCATGACAAGGAGCTCCTAGCCATCTACAAGGCTTTCTGCTCTTGGTGCCATTATCTGGAAGGCTCCGGTACTCTGGTTGATGTGGTTACCAACCATAAAAACCTCAAGTACTTTGCCACAATTAAACTCCTGACCTGGTGGCAAGCTTGCTGGTCCAAGTATCTTTCTCAATTTAACATGGTGGTTTGGTTCCATCCTGGCTGCCTTGGTGAGAAGCCTGATGCCCTCACTAGACACTGGGATGTCTATCCCAAAGAGGGGGATAAGGGCTATGCTCGCATTAACCCACACAACTTTAGACTGATCTTCACTCAGAAACAGCTCACTGCATCTCTACACACTACTTACCTAACTTACTGGTTCTTCGAGCCAGTATGCTATTTGACCTTGAGCAACTCCATAGCAAAATCCTCTCCAGTCTTCTCTTGGATCCCCTTGCTGTCATTCATCTCTCCCCTTCTGAATCCTCATCTGACTCTCCTTCTGACTCTCATTGGACTGTCAGTGTGGATGGCTTCCTCTGTCTTGATGGTTGCATCTATATTCCCAACATTGATGACCTCCACCTATATGACCTCTGGTTCAAGCACAACCACTCCATCTCTGGCCACTTCAGCCAAAACTGCACCTGTTACGATTCGCGCATACCCTCACTCTTTTCCCTTTGCTCTTACCCTAGTTTCCCTACAGACATTGCTCTCGCTGTTCGAGTCCCGCCTGAGATACTTTATTATTCCTCTTCTTTCTCTTATCATCGCTTACATATTTAGGGTGACTCATCCGCAGTATCCGCAGCTGTACTGATACCGTTATCTCTGACTCACTTCCCTTCTTCGCGATTCCATCGCATTCTATAGTCGAGTCATCTCTTTTACGCTCCACCTTATTCTCTTCAGACTCATGTATATAAACCTCTCGATACCCTCGATGTATACCCCAAGTTAGACCTACCCAAATCTACCTTGCTCATCGATTCCCCTCGGGCCCCCCAGTCCTCGCCTTACTGTTGAGTAGGCGCTCCCCTTGTTCCTTTGTCGTTGCATCACCTAGCGACTCCTTCGTCCCTGAGTCACAACGTACGTTGACCAGGTCAACAGCCCACGACATACCGTTGAGGCTGAGGATAGCAGATCGCCCGTCTATCAAACCCTTGCCATGTCAGCTGAATAGCGATGTTAACGTCCCCTCACCCCTCATCACTCGGGTCTACGCCTGAGCGTAACAAAAGGTCTAACTTGCTCTTCACTGGGCAAGCCTCACCTTAGCCCACCATTCATCCCTATCGACCCTCGAACCCTAGACCCTCTCTAGGCCCCTGTCGCTATCACGAACCCTCTCCGTCCCCCTCAGAACACTCCTCGGCCTCGCAAGAAGAGGTACCCACTGACGATGACATCGTCGTATCCCCAGAAGATCACGAAGATCTTACCCTCGCCCACGCCCTCTCGTCCTCGTTGGTGATCCCACGAGCCCCCACACCCCCATCGCCCATGCCGATCAGTAGATCGAACCTCTTCACTCCACCACCACCCATGTCCCACACCGCCCCCACCCCATCGTTGGTAAAACCTACCGAACTTCGCCTCGGAGTCCCCGAAGACTTCGATGGATCCTACAAGCGTGCCATGCCATAGTACTACTCCGTCATGGCCTACCTCATTGTCAACAATGAGGTCTACAACACCGACCAGAAGAAGGTCGCCTATGCCCTCTCCTTCATGAAGAAAGGGTCAGCACTCACCTGGGCCAACACCTATCGGCGAAAGGCTATCGACACCGCCACCTTCGGAACTATTGATGAGTTCACCAAAGCGTTCAAAACCTCCTTTGAACGACACAATGTCTCAGACAACACCATCCACTGGCTGTCCACCCACCACTGCACGGCCTCGAAAGGCCAACCCCTCACCACCGCCCTCAACACCTATATCGCGGACTTCCACAACCACGTTGCCAACTCCGGCATCAAGGATGAGAACGTCCTCATCAACTTCTTTGCCAATGGCATCCCCGCCCCCCTCATGAAGCGAATCTTCGCTATGGACACCCCCCCCACCACCATCGACTCTTGGTACGACAAAGCTGTACACTTCCAAACCCAATGGGAACGCGCCCAAGCCATCTCGGGCAAAAACCCAAAAACCGAATACCGGTCCTACTCGAACCCCACCCCTCGCCCCAAAGACCCAAACGCCATGGATGTTGACGCGGTCACCACTCCTCGACCCCCCAAACTCACTGATGAAGAGCGACAACGCTGCTTCAAAGAAGGCCGCTGCTTGTGCTGCCGAAAAAGGGCCATAACTCCAAGGCCTGCCCCACCTACACCTCCCCTCCCACTCCTCGCACCTCCCACATCAAAGAAGTCAAAGAAGAAGACGACTCGGTGCTCGGACTAAACAAAATCACCGCCCTTCTGGGTTTTTAGATGGAGGACCTCGTTCGACGCAAGGTTCCTCCCCCTCCTCTAAACATACACATGTAAAAATATCCACCCTACCTGGAACAATGAAACTCCCTGTTCAAATCATCATCCCATCGCATATGTTTAAAGTCGTCGACACCACCGCCCTGATTGATTCCGGAGCCGATATCTCCTGCATTGATTGGAACTTCATGCGAAAGCACAAACTCCCCACCACCTGCCTCCCCCGCCCCCTCAACGTCCGCAGTGTCACCCAAGACCCCACTGTCCAAGGAGGAGTTAAGTTCTCCACGGAACTCTTTGTCCATATCGAAGGTCTCGCTCACAAAGTAACCTTCTATGTCATGAACTGCGGGACAACCAACGTCATCCTTGAACTCCCCTGGCTCAAGGCCACCAACCCCTCCATCAACTGGTCTAACCAGACCATCTCCATCGCCGAATCCATGGATCAGTTGAAACTCCTCCACTCTCTCCACTCAGCCGATTCTAAGCGGCACAACTCCTACTTCCGCTCTCTCCTCCCTAACGACCTCCCTGAAATCCGACACATCAACGTCGCCCCGGACCACCGTCACCTCCCCAGCTTCCTCAAGGACGAGTCCATCAAGGAATTCAGTACCGTCCCCATCCCCTACACCACCGTGAATAGAGTCTTTCGCGGTGACTCCCGCTTCATCATCTCTGGACCTGCCAACCTCATTGGCAAAGTCAACACCTCCACAGAACTCGCGGTCAACGCCGAGAAGACGAAACCGAAACAAGTCTTACCCTCCGAGTACTCGGACTACGCCTTGGTCTTTTCCAAAGAGGCCATGGAACACGTTCCCCCCTCCCGCCCCTATGATCACGAGATCAACCTAGATGCCTCCTTTACTCCCAAGATCAGGAAAGTATACCCCTTATCCCCCGATGAACGACAAGCCACCGAAGTATTTATCGAAGAAAATCTCGCGGCTGGAAAGATCTGCCCCTCCAACTCCCCCCAAGCCTCTCCGTTCTTCTTCATCAAAAAGAAGGACAGCGGTCTCCGCCCATGCCAGGATTACTGGTATCTGAACGAGCACACCATTTGAGACGCCTACCCCCTCCCCTTAATCTCCGACCTCATCGACAAGCTCAAAGACGCGAAGCTTTTCACCAAGTTCAATGTCCGATGGGGCTACAACAACGTCCGAATCAAAGACGGACATCAATGGAAGGCCACCTTCATCACCCATAAAGGCCTCTTTGAACCCACGGTTATGTTCTTCAGACTAACCAACTCCCCCGCTACCTTCCAACGGTTCATGAACAATTCATTTCAAGACATGATCACTGAAGGATGGCTTGTCGTCTACATGGACGACCTCCTTGTCTACTCCCCCACAGAAGAACTCCACGTCGAACGTACCCGACGCGTTCTCCAACATATGCAAGAACTCGACTTGCACCTCAAACTCGAGAAATGTCGCTTCGGGGTGACCAAAGTAGATTACCTTGGAATGATCGTGAAACCCAGTCAACTCGCCATGGACCCCGTCAAGCTCGACGGAATCGCGTCCTGGCCTACCCCAGAGAAGCTTAAGGATGTCCGATCATTCCTAGGCTTTGCCAACTTCTACCGCCGGTTCATTCCAGACTACTCCTCTATCGCCCACCCCCTAATTGACCTGACCAAAAAGGACACCCCTTGGGAATGGTCCCCCCTTTGCACCGCAGCCTTCACCTGGCTGAAACACCTCTTCTTGAAGGAACCCGTTCTTCAACTCCCCGACACCTCCGCTCCCTTCACCATCGCCACCAATGCCTCCAAATACGCATCCGGTGGCATCCTCCTCCAAACTGATACCAACGGCGATTGGCACCCCTGTTCTTACATCTCTCAGTCCTTCAGCCCGGCAGAGAGAAATTACAACATCTACGATCGTGAACTCCTCGCAATCATCCGCGCCCTTCGATCCTGGAGACAGTACCTCCATGGCTCCCCCCACCCTGTCCAGGTCTTCACAGACCACAAAAACCTCACATACTTCCACTCCGCCCAGAACCTTAACCGTTGCCAAGCACGATGGCTCCTCGACCTTGCGGACTATGATCTCAAACTCTCCCACATACCTGGAAAATCCCTTGCAGGCTCCGATGCCCTCTCCCGCTGCCCCGACCTCATCTCCGACAACAACAACAACTCCAGAGTGACCCTCCTCCCCCAATCCCTCTTCATTAACCTCATTGACACCGTCTTCTCCAAGCGTATCTCCGATGCTTCCAAACGAGACTCTGTCGTCCAGGACTTCCTCCAAATACTCCCTGGTCCTGACAGTTCCTTTGATCACGCGCCCCCCCTCCACCTCCACAAATGCATCACCGATTGGCGTTACGACAATGGTGTCCTCACCTTTCAAGGACGAACTTACATCCCCGCTGACGACACACTCCGTCGTGCCGTTCTACAATGCTGTCATGACCACAAAACTGCTGGCCACCCCGGCTACCTTAAAACTCGCCAACTCGTCTCCTCCGAGTTCTACTGGCCTGGCCTCACACAGTATGTCCGGAAATACGTTGAAGGATGCGCCATTTGCCAGCAAAACAAGGCGAACACCCACCCCACCTCCCCCCCCCTTCTTCTGATCAAATCCACTTGCACCCGTCCCTTCCAACAGATCTCTTGTGATCTCATCACCAATCTCCCCCTCTCCGACGGTTGCGATACTTTACTGGTCATAGTAGACCATGGGCTTATGAAGGGGGTGATTCTTTGCCCCACGAAGAAAACCATCACCGCGGAGGGAGTCGCATCCCTCTTTTTCCTCACTGTGTTCCGACGATTCGGCCTTTACAACAAGATCATCTCTGATCGAGGACCACAGTTCGCCTCATCCTTCACCAAAGAGCTCTCCCGACTACTTGGATACTCCCTCGCCCTCTCCACCGCCTACCATCCCCAAACGGACAGCGAAACCGAACGAGTCAACCAGGAGATCGAAACTTATCTCCGTATCTTTTGCGGAAGCAACCCCTCCTCCTGGTCCAACTTAATTCCTCATGCCGAATTCGCCCATAACCACCGCCCTCACTCCGTCACCGGGCAATCTCCGTTCTATCTCATGATGGGATACAAACCCCAAGCACTCCCAGAAATCTTCGCCCAATCGAAGATCCCCGCCCTTGAAGAGCGCCTCTGCTCCCTCACTGCCGCCCACAATGAAGCCCTCACTGCTCATGAGCTTGCCAGACAAACCATGGCCGCACGTTCCAAGAAGTCCTTCTCCCCCTTCTCCAAGGGAGACCAAGTCTGGCTAGAAGCAAGGAACCTCAAACGCCTCGTCGTCAACCTCAAATTCGCATCAAAACGCGAAGGACCTTTTACCATCACCAAGGTCCTCTCACCCCTGACCTATAAACTCCGTCTCCCTCGTACCTGGAAGATTCATCCCATCTTCCATGCCTCCCTCCTATCACCCTATCGCGAAAACCGCGTACACGGCCCAAACTTCCCGGCACCCCCACCTGATCTAATCGATGGCCAAGAAGAGTACAAAATCGAAAAGATCATCAAACACCGCAGGTCCCCAACGGCCCGGCAATACCTGATCCAATGGAAGGGGTACTCCACAGAAGAAGATTCCTGGGAACCCGAATGGAACCTACGGAACTCCGCAGACATCCTGAACGGATATAAACAATGCCATGGCCTCTCTTCCCCTCAGACCCTCTCCATCGCATCCATCATGTCCATCCCCACCACCCCCTCCAATGACAACTCTTCAGACATCGTCGAAACTGGCTGGTCATCCACTGCCAATGCCCAGGACCAACTAGACCCCGCCTATGAACCCCCCGTCCCCCCCTCTGTCCCCTCTGACGACGTCTGGGCCAGATATACCTGGTCTTCCCCTGCTTCCCCCGTCCCTCTCATCAATAGACTTTCGGATCGGCGTGCTCCGGTCAACCATCCCCCGCTATCCTTCCCCACTCACCCTTTCCCCCTCGACCAAGACCTGGTCGATGCTACGGCCTACCAGCTACGCCGTCTCCCCCTCTCTCGTGCCCTCCTAGATACCATGGAGCCAAACTCCACCTTTACCCATCTATATAAAACCTTCCTCTCCATGTCGCGAATCCTCCTTACCACCTCTGCCCCCACCGCCTCCGCTGAAACCACGGCATATCGCTCCCACCTTTCTCATGTCCTCCAAACTCTGGAGAACCACATCATCCAAACCGTGTATCAATGCGATATGCTGACCTTTATCGCAGAGGTCGACTCCCATCTTCGCTACCCCTCCCCGTCCACTTTCACCACTGCACCAGAGTCTCCCCCCATCTCAGCGTCATCCTCCCCCCTCAACGAGACAGAGCTACGTATCCTCTCCCGCTTTGACCACCCACAAGTCCCCTCTCCTCGTCCCCACGCGACTCTCCAATGTTTCCACTGTCACACCGTCGGACATATCCATATCAACTGTCTTCGCTACCAGTGCAACAAATGTAAGGAGTACGCCCCGGGCCATCAGCGGTTCTCGTGCCCCTCGTGGCCTCATCGCTCCCCCGTCCTCCCTCCCTCGTCCTCGTCCGGATCCTCCTCTCAGGAGTCCTACCACAGGGCCCCACGTCATCTCCCATTCTCTCGTGCTCGACAAACTCCTGTTGCTAGATGACCTGCCCGCTCCCCCTCTCCCGACATGGACTCCTACATCTCTATGGAGGCAGACTTCAATGATGCCGGCTCTGGCTACGGCAATTTCTAGTCTTCGTCATGGACTTGACCCTTAACCAGGGGGTAATGTTACGATTCGTGCGTACCCTCACTCTTTTCCCTTTGCTCTTACCCTAGTTTCCCTACAGACATTGCTCTCGCTGTTCGAGTCCCGCCTGAGCTACTTTATTATTCCTCTTCTTTCTCTTATCATCGCTTACATATTTAGCGTGACTCATCCACAGTATCCACAGCTGTACTGATACCGTTATCTCTGACTCACTTCCCTTCTTCGTGATTCCATCGCATTCTATAGTCGAGTCATCTCTTTTACGCTCCGCCTTATTCTCTTCAGACTCGCGTATATAAACCTCTCGATACCCTTGATGTATACCCCAAGTTAGACCTACCCAAATCTACCTTGATCATCGATTCCCCTTGGGCCCCCCAGTCCTCGCCTTACTGTTGAGTAGGCGCTCCCCTTGTTCCTTTGTCGTCACATCACCTAGCGACTCCTTCGTCCCTGAGTCACAATGTATGTTGACCAGGTCAACAGCCCACAACATACCGTTGAGGCTGAGGATAGCGGATCGCCCGTCTATCAAACCCTTGCCACGTCAGCTGAATAGCGACGTTAATGTCCCCTCGCCCCTCGTCACTCAGGTCTACGCCTGAGCGTAACAGCACCCTTGAACTTATTTGCTGCAAATACACTTGGCCAGGCATCAGGACATTCATCAAGGAGTATGTCTCCTTCTGTACAGCCTGCTCCCACATGAAGATTCCAAGACATAAGCCCTATGGGCTCCTGAAACAACTCCCCATCCCCAAGAAACCATGGAATTCTATCTTCATGGATTTCATTGAACAACTTCCAGCCTTCTCTGGTCATACTGTGATCCTTGTCATTGTGGACTGACTCTTCAAACAATGTATCTTTATTCTGACTGACAACAAGGTAACATCCCCGGAGTTGGCTAAACTCTTCCTCCTGCATGTGTTCTCCAAGCACAGTGTTCCTTCCCACATTACTTCAGACAGAGGCTCCAAATTCATCTCCCACTTCTTTCATTCCCTCAGCAAGGTGCTAGACATCAAGCTCCACTTCACCTCCAGTTATCATCCTGAGGGTGATGGACAAACAGAGCAAATGAATCAGACACTAGAATAGTACCTCCAGATCTATTGCAACTATCAACAGGACAACTGGTCTGAACTCCTGCCCCTTGCAGAGTTCTCATATAACAATGCTCTAAACACAACTACAGGTATCTCTCCATTCTTTGCTAACAAGAGTTACCATCCCAACATCTCCATCCATTCTGAGCATGACCTGACTTCCACCCACACCAGAGAATATTCAGTAGACCTCAACTCCCTTCATTTATTCCTCTGTGAAGAGATAGCAGCAGCACAGAAATGATATCAAGGACCAGCTGATGTGAAGCATACCCCTGCTCCAGACTTCAAAGTCGGAGATCAGGTTTTCATCAAAGTCAAATACTTCAACTCTACTTGGCCCTCTAAAAAGCTCTCTGAGAAGAATCTAGGTTCGTACCTGATCATTGCTCAAGCTGGCTCCCTCTCTTTCATGCTTTGCCTTCCCAACTCAATGAAGTCCATTCACCCAGTCTTCCATGTCTCACAGCTAGAATCTGTGGTCCCCAATATCATCTCTAACTGCATCCAACCTCCTCCACCTCTGGTTGAGGTTGATGGTGAACCTGAGTATGAGATCTCCAAGATTCTTGACTCCAAGATAGATCATAGGCAAAAGCATTGCAATATTCTTTATTTAGTCCAATGGTTCAGCTATGAAGGTACCAACAAGGAAATCTCTTGGTTACTCACAACAGAACTAGATCACACATCAGAACTTGTTGCTGATTATTACCTCCAGTATCCAGATAAGCCTGGTCCTCATACATACCTCCTGATCCATTTATATCACTTAGATTTCCTTTTTACTCATTCTCTGTCTCCATTTTTCATTGATTTTATTATATACAAAAGAAAAAGAAAAAGACAAAGAAAATATCTAAAAAGAAGAAAAATTGTTCTGGCCCTTACTGGCCACCCATTTCCATGTCCTCTTCTCCTTCTCTGTCTACATCTCCATCTGCTCCTGTACCCTCCATTCACATTTCCTTCCCTCCAGCAAAGGCTGCCTTTTCCACCAGCTCTGCCACCTCCTCTGCATCTGGAGTTCCTACCTCTGATGCCTCCGACTCCTCTGCCTCTTGGTCCCACCTTTCCCATCTCATCATGACCATCTCCTTCTGTATGGCAACCAGTGACATCAAAACCTTCTTTACATTTTGGAGAACTGCTGTCTGCTCTGTGATCCTCCTCAACTGTTGTCACTGGGCTGACGTGAGCTCATGAAGAGCCTTGTTGCTCTCCAAGCTCTTTGCCCCCACCTTCTTCTGCCTCGACATCCCAGCCACCACACTGTCCTCCTCCATCTCTGTCTGGGCCTTCTTTGTCAGCCTGGGCACTTCTACATACATTTTGCACTTCTTTGGCACTGGCCCCTCAACTACAATCACCTCGTCATTGTCATCCTCCATCCCTTCTGGCTGCACACACCAAATCTTGATGGTGACACATGCTGCACAGGACGTCACCTTCTTCCCATGAGCCAGCATGCACTCAATATTGAGGCAGCAGCATTGGAAATACACATCCAGTGTGTACTTAATCAGTGGCTCATTTGCCTTTGCTTTGCCTTTGCCCTTTTGTCTGGGCTTGGGTCAAGCCAGAGCCTCTGACACCTCCTGCTCCGAAGTGTTAATCCCATCCTGACCTTTGTGTGACTTACTCAACTCCTGTGTCCTCTCCAACACCATCTTGTGCTGCTCTGCCACAACTTTTTTGGCTCTCTTCTTAGCCTCCTCCTCCTTGTGTTTCCGGTGTGCATTTTCTTCCACCTCACGCCTTGTCTTCTCTGCCTCCTCCTGTCATCTCCATTCCTTCTCCTCTCGGCATTTCCTCGCCTCCTCCTTGCACCTCTTCCTCTTCTTTCTCTCAACTGCCTGCTGGTGATGCTCATCATACTTGGCACAGCCAAGTTCCACATCATCATCATCGTCGTCCTTGAGGTGTTTGTCCGACCAGGATGAGAGGTTGGGGACAGGATTGGTAGTTATATTGTTTGTGGTAGAAGACATGGGTGAGGTTGAAGAAAAGAAGTGAGCCAACCATGCTACTTTATATGTCAAATCTGAACCCTGCTCCTCCACTCACTTAACCTTCACTCCGAACCTTCTGACTTTCACATTTTCACATCCACCACTTTATACTCTCCCATGACCTTCAAGGGTTCAGGCCTAAGGGGGGGATACTGTCATATCCCAGAATTCAACTAAGTTATCTCTGGTCTCATCCAACACCCTCTAGTCTGTTTCCTCCTGTTCCTCCTGTTTCATTTACCCAAACTCTTCCATCTCCTGTTCCTTATCTCCATCTCTGATTAGTCTTTGACACATATATGTTATACTTATGTACATTCCATTTCTATGTCTTCTTGTTCTCTATCTAGTATAGTCTCCATTCTTCCCTGCTGTGCGACTGACTGGCACAGCAGTGGTACTTAGTTTCCTCCATGTCCGACCCTGACCCTTTCTCCTTTTGGAATTCCACCTCTATATATAAATACTTATACTCTGTACTCTGTTCTTTAATTCAAATATCAACTTAGTCTCCACTTCCAATCCTTTCATCATTGAGCTCATCAACGAGTTCTCCTGTCTGAGTCTTGATGACTCCCCTCTGACCCTCTGACCCTCTGACCCTCTGATCCTCTGATCCTCTGACCCCCTGCTCCGACCCTTGCATAAATTAGCGACCTGGAACTCTGACAAGGGCACACCACATAAGGTGAAGCTGAAGTCACTACCCCTACCAAATACCTCTGGTGCTCTAGAGGTAAGTAACCAGACTCCTGTGAACCCAGACTTAACAGGGTTAGATTGTGGAGGTCTAACTTAGGATACATCAAGAGTATCATGCAGTTTATAGTATATATGTACAAGTCTAAAGAATAATAAAGTGAAGAGTGAAATGAAGATGAATCAGAAATGAAATATGATGGAATTGTGAAGAATGCTGAGTCACTATGGAAGATAAGTAATATGCCAAAGGGTGGCTTTGTTACAAGTATCCTAATGGATGCTTGCAACAATAGCCTACCAGAGGATTGCCTAAGAATTCTTTTCCCTGAGGACTATGACTCATTGCATGATGAGTCTTTTTACTCTCTTCCTTCTGACATGGACTTGTCTTTATTAGGTATTGCCTTTCTTGATTAATTTACATATGACACTTTCTATTTAGACTTCTAACCATATTGATATGGTTATCTCATCTTGCTTTTTTCATGTTTTACCCTCTTGTCATGGACCTCATTACCTCCTTCGATCCACCATTCAGATCTAGTATTCCCTATTCCTCCCCACACTTGATTACACCATAGGCTATTGTTATGCATGCACAACATTTGATCTCTTGAAAGTGTTCTCAAAGGTGACACTAAGTTTGATAGATTTCCCTAGGAGTTTCAGCATAACCTTCATGCTGGAGTGAGACCAAACTATTAAAACCATTGACAGGAGGTCCAGAATAACTCTGAGTAACTCTGGAGTTATTGGTTATAAGAGACTTCAGTGACTTGGAGCAGAGTGCTGTGCTCTTGTCGAAATGTCTGGTGTTCTGGATTTTGGAGGAGTGGAGATCAAGGAGATTGGAGTGAAGACACATGGAAGGATCAGGGGATGTCTAATTTGATAACTAGCTAAAGTACAAAATACATACAATAGGAGTTTATATACAGTGTTGGTGCACTGCTGAAGGGCTGTAACTGTTACAAGTATCTTAATGGACAATTGTTACAGTGGCCTACCAGAGGAATGCCTTAGGGTACTGTTCCCCAAATACTATGAGCCCTTGTATGCAGACTCTTCCTTGTTTGGTAATTCCTTTTATGATTACCCTTCCTATGATGCCTCCTATTTAGACTTCTAACTATATTGATATGGTTATTTCCATTTTGCTTATTTCATATTCCCTTCTTGTCATGGACCTTATCTCCTCCTTCAATTCACTGTCAGGATCTAGTATTCCCTATTCCATCCTGCATTTGCTTACATCATAGGCCATTATATTATCTCATAGACTGCTCCAAGTAGTACTTTCACATTTGCTATTGTATCACTTAAATACCCACCTTAGGTGGCCATTGTACTCAGCTAAATCTGCACAATTATGCACAGTGTTTGATCTCACTCCATGAAGTGTTACAAGTATCCTAATGAATACTTGCTACAGCAGCCTACTGGAGGATTGCCTCAGGATCTTGTTCCCCAAGGACTATGAACCCCTTTATGACAACTCATTTTACTCCTTTCTATCTGACATGGACTCCTTCCTGATTAGTAATTACTTTCATTTCTCACCTCCCTATGACACCTCCTATTTAGACTTCTAACTGCATTGGTACAGTTACTTTCATTTTGCTTATTTCATATTCCTCTTTCATCATGGATCTTATCACCTCCTTCAATCCACCATCTGGATCTAGTATTCCCTCTTATATCCTGATCTTGCTTACACCATGGGCCATTGTATTATCTTATGGACCACTCCTAGTAGTACTTTTGCATCTGCTATAATACTACTTAAATATCTGCTGTTATGATCATATGAACACTGAAATAACTCTTCAACTCCTTATATGATAAAGTAAAGTCAAAAGAACTCTATCAGAGAGTATCATTATCAGACCCTTTATTGCTAGGGCTCTGTCAAGGTAACCAAAGGCTTGAAGTATATCTTCCCCTAAGGTTGTGTGAGTAAAACCACAATAAAATAACTAGCCTTGAAGTGCATCTTCCATTAGTGAGATGTCTTGAATAAGATATGTCTAGCCTTGATGCCTGATCTGCTAGTCTTATAGATTTGCTGGCACTTAGTAGTCAGATGAGCTGAGGAGAGGGAACCAGAAACTTTTCTGAGGTAATCTCCAAGTCTTCAAAGCTGGGGTGTAGCTCTGAGGACCTAGGTCTTTATATTCTATTCTACTGTTTGTACATGTTATGATACATTACTATAAATGGGAACATCTCCCATTGGTTAGATAAAAGTCCATGTGAATAAAATAAGAGACCAATATGCTATTGGCCTTATACTTCTTTGACATACATGCACTAGGCATGTTGCATAGATGTGGAATGCATGTCTGATGCATGTCTTGATATATATGGTATAGATGGCAGGGGTCTAGCCCATGACATCATAGATAAGTTATTCTCATGGCTTGTTCCTGAGGTCTAGGGTATAAACCCATTAAGGGTTATAGATAAGGGCACAGGCTCTTCCCTGATAAGGATAGATGCAAGCCTTGTGCTGGCTTGGCAATAAGATATATGAACAACATGCTGCAAGCATGCTGATAGATAAGGGGACATGTGTTAGGCATGTTGTCTAGAGTTGTGACATCATGGTTCAGGCCTGTATATGAGGCATGATAAGATAGATAGCAGTGCAAGCACTGTCTTGGTCTAGACTACTGGCTGAGCAGTCACATGATAGATAGGGGTCAAGGGTCTAGCCCTTGATGTCTATAAGAGTAGAAGTCTTGCCACCTTGACCGTGGGAGAGCTTCTCCATATATAGCAGATCTTGCCTGATAAGATAAGAATTAGGAGTCTAATGTGTTGTCACATGATTGACATATAACCCAGATAAGATAACAGCTTCTAGTCTATAGCTTATAAGATAGCATGATACTGGATTGTATCATGATTGTAGATCATAACCAAATGATCTGATAAGATAGAGAAGGGATCTTGTATTTCTTGATAAGATAAGATGTTGAAGACCTTGATGTCTTTGGGTATGGTATAGGAATGTGTTATCCTGATAAGATAAGGATTAGGGGTTCATACCCCAATAAGATAAAAAGTGAAAGAAAGGAATAGAGAGAAATGAAATATTATGCATCTGTAGAGGGTTGCATTCATTGTTTCATCGAGAATGTATAAGATAAGCCCACAAGGGGCATGAGGTAGTCTCACAGAGACCATTCATAACAGACACTACATTTCTCTAGTATACTTCTTCTGTCTTTCAAGTGTAACAAAAGGTCTAACTTATTTCAATGATGGGTATCATCATATATGTCCATCATTTCCTTCCAATGCCCCAGAATCCCTCAACCCTTCCCTGACACCTGAACCTATTGGGAATCATCATCACCATTGGAACACTTCCTCTTTGACCCTTACCATGAGGAAAAACCTATCACCTGAAGATCAGGACAATTGGGACCTCACCAACTAATTCTCCATATCACTCATCCTTCCCAGAGCCCCCATTCCCCTATCACCCACTCTGATTGAATGATCAATTCTCTTTGCACCCCAACCATGTCCTCCTTGACCAAACCTACTGAACTCTGCCTTGGAGTTCTCGAACCCTTTGATGGAATCTACAAAACAGCCATGACATGGCTTTACTCTGTCCAGACCTACCTTCTGGTCAATAAGAACATGTACAATGATGATAATAAGAAAATCACCTTCACCCTCTCACACATGAAGAAGGGATCCGTCCTCACCTGGGCCAACACATTTCACCAAACCTCCCTTGACAAAGCTACTCCATCCTTTGATACCACCAAAGACTTTGTCCTTGCATTCAAGAAGTTCTTCAAACAACATGATGTTCAAAGCAATGCCATCAACTGGCTCTTCACCACCCACTGCACCTCAAAGAAAGAAGAACCTCTTGAAACCACCCTCAACCACTACATAGCAGACTTCCACAACCATGTCGCCAACTCTGACATCTCTGATGAAAATGTCCTCATCAACTTCTTTGCCACCGGCATCTCCACCCCCCTCATGAAACAAATCCACTTCATGGATATATCCCCCACAGAGATCAAATTATGGTATAACAAGGCTGTATACTTCCAAACCCAATGGGAGCGATCCCAATCCATTGCATTTCAAGGATGCAACTCTGCCCAACCCTATCAAAACTTCTCCAACTCCCCCATGACCTTCAAGAAAGACTCCAACACTATGGACATCAACTCCATCTCCTGCCCAGGAAAACTTACCCCTGAAGAGTGCACTCACTGCTTCAAGGAAGGCCACTGCCTCCGCTGCAGGCAGAAATGCCATCTCCTTTGGAACTGCTTCACATTCCCCTCTATCAAACCTCAGATCCAGGAGATAGAAGAAACTCCTAGGATCCAAAACCTCGACAATGAGGATGAGGAAGCTATCATTAGCTGAGTCAAATTCCCCTCTTTGGATTTTTGAAATGGAGACCTCATTTGACACAAGGATCTTCAGATAGACCACAAGCCCATATAACTGTATCTATGATGCCTGGTACAATGAAACTCCCAATTCAAGTTATCTTCCCCTCTCATACACTAAAAGCCATCAACATCACCACCCTCATTGACAGTGGTGCAGATATCTTCTGCATTGACTGGGACTTTGTTCACAAACACAAACTTCCCCTCTCCTGTCTCCCTAGACCCCTCAATGTCTGTGGAGTTAGCTGCGAACCCACCATGAAAGGAGGAGTCCAATTCAATTCAGAACTCTTTGTTTATATTGAAGGACTTGCTCATTGAATCAAGTTCTATGTCATGAACTGTGGGCACCAGAATATTATCCTTGGTCACCTCTGGCTTAAGAAAACCAACCCCATCATCAATTGATCCAAACAGACCATTACTATTCCCAAATCCATCAATCAATCAAAAGAACTGTTCTCTGACCACTCTTGGGATATTCTCAGACATGGCGCCTACTTCAGAGAAACCTCCACCAATGCTCCCCCCATAAGACACATTCTGGTCAACTCCATTGAAGAAGAATGACTCTTTGAATACTTCTCCTATAAAACTGAGCAAAAAATTATCAAATAAGCAACAGACTATTACAGGTATCCTAATGGACACTTGCAGCAGTGGACTGCCTGAGGATAGCCTGAGGATCCTCTTCCTGGAGGACTATGCAGAAGTCTGCAATGAAATATTCTATTCCCTCCCCTCTGATGCAGACTTGTTTATATATTTCCCCTTTTGTCCTATCTCCCCATGACACATTATACTTAGACTTCTAACTGCATCAGTATGGTTACTTCCATTTCACTTATTTCATATTTCACTTTCATAATGGACCTTACTCCCTCCTTTGATCCACTGTTCAAATCTAGTATTCCCTCTTATATCTGGATCTCTCTTACACCATAGACCATTGTATTATCTCATGGACTACTCCAAGTAGTACTTTCACATCTGCTATTGTACCACTTAAATACCTGCCTTAGGCAGCCATTGTACTTAGCTAAATCTGCACAATTATATGCAGTGTTTGGTCTCACTCCAGCATAACAGTTTCACTGAGACACCATTAGGATTTCTACAGGTTTTTGTGTTGCTATCAGAAAAGACCCTCAAGAGATCAGACATTGTGCATGCATAACAAAAGATTTAGCTCTCCTCATACCTCTGCTATCATGCAGCAAGGCACCCCCATCACCTGCTCATAATATCATATAGATTCAGAAACTACAATGAGAAGGAGACTCTCAAAGAGAACAATGAAGACTCAAACTAGCTTCTCAGACTGTTTGATAGAATCAACCCCACTTCGCTCCACCAGGAAGCTTTTTCCCAGCTCCCTCCAGGTCTCCTCTTCAACAAGAAACTCCCCTTTCCACCTCACAAACTACCCCAACCCCCACCCCTATCTCTCTTCTCTCTGATGACAATATGGCCAAACTGAAAGCCAGACTCCCTGATGACTTCTTAGGGGAAGCGTCCGATGCCAAGTATTGGCTTAGAGCCATGGATGCATACTACACTATGAACAAGGAAAAATATGACAATAAAGCAAAGAAGATCTATACTACCCTTAACTGGATGTCTAAAGGATGAGAAAAGCTCTATGCTGAGGCAGCATATAAAGCATTGAACAGTGGATCTGTCACACCAGACAAAGCCACTTGGGTGGAGTTCAAGAAGGAATTCTTGGAAGCTGTTATGATCATATATTTCCTTCTTTCCTCCCTCATGCTTGTTTGAACTCTTGACCAGATGCTTATGGTATTTTATTCCTACACCAAGGTGGATGAAACTTGTCCTTGACTCATCTCTAACTTATCACATGACTGCTTACATGCACAGTCTAGATGCTGGCTGCTGCCACACCTCATGCTATCAGGGCTAGACCCTTATCTTCTTATCTATGACATCAGACCTCATGCCCCATGCCTAGACTCTCACCAGCCAATGGCACATTACGCTCATGTACCAATCTATGGCATATGTTCCTTTTATATTCATGAACTATACTATTTATGGTATTTACACAAACATGTACATATGTTGTACATGATTATATAAACCCCCAGTTCTCGGAGCTATACCCCAGCATTGAGAACTTGGAGATTTCCTTTTCTGGTTCTACATTCCTCTATGGGTCGACATGACCACTCATGTTCTTTATCACTATGCTGTGCTTTAAAGTGTTTCAGAAGCTTTCACTGACAAAAAAAGTGATGCAGACTCACAATGAAAACTCCACCAAATTGTCATGAAAGGAAAAGAGTTAGATGCCCTTAATCACTACAACATGGACTTCCAACTCCTATCTGGGAAGGCAAAGATTACTGATCAAAATTCCCTAATTGAGTGTTATATGAAGGGTTTAGACTTGTTACGATTCACTTATACCCCTACTCTTTTCCCTTCGCTCTTACTCTAGTTTCTCTACAGACACTGCTCTCGCTGTTCGAGTCCCGCCAGAGCCACTTTATTACTCTTCCTTTTCCTTATCATTGCTTACCTATTTAGCATGACTCATCCGCAGTATCCGCAGCTGTATTAACACCGTTATCTCTGACTCACTTCCCTTCTTCGCAAATCCATCGCATTCTATAGTTGAGTCATCCCTTTTACACTCCGCTTCATTCTCTCCCGACTCGCGTATATAAACCCTTCGATACCCTCGATGTATCCTTAAGTTAGACCTACCCGAATCTACCTTGATCATCGACTCCTCTCGGGCCCCCTCCTAGTCCCTGCCTTATCGTCAAGAAGGCAGTCCCTTCGTCCCTCGTCGTCGCTCCTCCATAGCGACTCCTTCGTCCCTGTGTCACAACATACGTTGACCAGGTCAACAGCTCACGACATACCGTTGAGGCTGAGGATAGCGGATCGCCCATCTATCAACCCTTGCCACGTCAGCTGAATAGCGACGTTAACGTCCCCTTGCCCCCCCTCGTCCCTCGGGTCTACGCCTGAGCGTAACACTTTTGGCTGGTTCATTCTCTATGAGCAATGATCTTATCAATTTCCCACTCCTCTTCTCCATTCACTAGTTCTGAGGGTGGTTTGACAAAGTTGGGGCCATGTTCCCATGTCTTGGAGTAGGAAGAGAGTAGTCTGGCATGGAATACATTGTGGATTTTCCAGATGGAGGGTAGGTGAAGTTGATAAGAAATAGAAGAGAGAACTTTCTTGATCTCAAATGGTCCTTCTCTCTTGAGAGCAAGTTTTTAGGTGGGGTATGAGGTTTTCAGATTGGTTGCCTCAAGCCATACTATATCCCTGACCTTCCAAGGTAAGAATGAAGATTTCTTTTGTTTTTCCACTTCAATCATGAGCTGCTAATTCTTCCTTCTGGGCTTTTTCTAATCAGGCAAGTGTATTTTCCAGATCCAGGACAAAGATCTTTCTGATTGGTGGATAGACTCAGAGTTGATATCCCAAGATTAGCTTAAACATAGATTTTTGAGTTTCTAAATGGGTGGCAGCATTATGATGGAATTTGACTAGGGGATGTAGTGAGGCCCATTGATCTGGTGATCTGTCACAGAAGATCTGAAGGTAGGTTTCTAACTTCTGATTTACCCATTCCATTTTGCCATCGGTTTGAGGGTAGTAGGTCAATGATAGGGCAACATCATATTATAGAAGATGGGCAAGTTCTCTAGCAAAGACTGAGGCAAATTGAGGGCCTCTATTTGAGATAACTCTATTGTGTAAACCAAATCATTTGAAAACATGATCAAAGAAGAGTTGGGTGATTCCTTGTGCATCAATGGATTTTGAACAAGGGCAGAAAATTACCTCCTTCAAAAGACTGTGGTCAACCACAACCATAACACAATCAAAACCATTGACTGAAGGTAGATCAGAGATAAGATCAACAGAAATCTGTTGAAAAGGGTGAGTTGTGGTAGATACTAGTGGGGAAAGTGGAGGGAGAGTGGGGTGGGTGTTGACCTTGTTTGCCTAACAAGTTGCACACCCTGCAATGAACTGTCATAGAAAGGTTGACATGCCTGGCCACCAATAGTATTTTTCCAAGGTTGCAAGAATTCGGAAGTATCCCATATATTCAGTGGCTCAAGAGTAATATAGTTCTGTGACCAAGTTTTGTCATGCTTCTTCAGGGATATAGAGTTGTCCTTGAAAGCAGAGTTTTTTATTGATGAAAGTTCAATTGCTAGTCTTGGTTCTGGAGAGTGGGGGGGTGTCTTTATACATTTTGTTAAGAGCAGTGAGGACAAAGAGGTCTTTGGGGGTGAATTGTGATATTTTATCTGCTAACACAACATCCAGGATTCAACAGAACAGATATTCTGGCAGGAGAATGACATTGTTGTTGTCTTCTTCTGTGAATACTTCATCCTTTCTGGATAGCACATCTGCTGGTCCCATTTGAGTTCCTGAAACATGGGTGAAGAAAAGGTTGAAGTGTTGAAGGAACATTTGCCATCAAGCATGGCATCTGGATAGTTTATGGGTGCTCAGAAGTAAGTTAGATTCTTTGTGGTCTATGAGAATCTGGACCACATGTCTTGCTTCAAGGAGGTAATGTCTCCAATCTTCAAGCATGTGGATGACCACTAAAAGTTCCCTATCATAGATATGTATTATAGTTCCTTTCAGCCTCAGAGAGGGTTTCTGATTGGTAGGCACAGGGGTGCATATCTCCATTCTTGTCTTTCTGCATGAGGACTCCTCCAGTAGCCAAAAAAGAGGTATAAGTTATAATGAAGTATAGATGATCTGGGTTTGGTTGCTGGAGTACTGGGAAGGAAGAAAAGATCTGTTTCATATCCTCAAATGCTCTTTGTTCTTCATCATCCCATATTCAGGGGTTTTCCTTTCAGATTAGTTTGTTCAAGGGATTTACTCTTTAAGTAAAGTCAGGTATGAACCTTCTGTAGAAGTTGCAGAATCCTAGGAAGGATCTGACTGCTTTAACAGAAGTGAGTAGTTTCCATTTGTTGATGGCTTTGAGCTTAGTGGCATCCATTGCTAGTTCTCCAGGCCTGACAGTCAGATCAAGATAATCCATGATAGAAGAGTTGAAGGTGAATTTCTGTAGCTTGCATCTAAGCCCCAGACTTCTCAGCTGGTCTAGGACTTTGAGTGTCCTTTTCTGGTGTTCTCCATGGTCAGAAGAGTATATCCCTAGGTCAACCATGTAAATGATCAGCCACCCCTCAGCCAGATAGTCAGTGAAGGCATCGTTCATAAAAGCCTGAAAGGTAGTGGGCAAGTTACACAAGCCAAAGAACATGATGGTTGGCTCAAATAAGCCACAGAAGGAGATGAAGGCTGCTTTCCATCAGTCTTCTGGTATGATCTAGATATTGGGATACCCCCATTGGATGTTCATTTTTGTAAAGATGGAGGAGTTTCCTATCTGTTCTACAGTAGACTGGATGTTCGGTAATGGGTAGATATTCTTTACCATATGTTCATTGAGATATTGGGTAGTCCTGACAAGGGTGAAGCTTCCCATCTTTCTTGTCTACAAAGAAGAAAGGGGCCACTTGGAGGGACTGAGATGATTTGATTCTTCTGTTTGCCAGGTTTTCTTCTACAAACTTTTTGCATGCCTCTTGTTTAGGAAGTGACAGAGAGTAGGCTTTGGCTCACTTTGGAATGAAAATTTCCTACAGAATGATGGTATAATCATACAGATGAGATGGGGAAAGAGCATTTGGGGGATTTTTTCTTTGAACACATCTGCATAGTCTTTGTACACATCAGGGAGTTTCTTCTTTTCCACATTCTTTGCTATCTCTAGCTCAGTAGAGAGGGTGGTTTTCATGACATACTCCATGTTGGTTTCATATTGGTTGCAATAGGCCATATGGATCACTAGATCTGGATCTTTGTGGAGATAGCAGAGAAGATATTGTCATTCATCCATTTTTTCTTCATTAAGGGGAAGTGTTAAGTCCGGTTTCATGGAGGTCCAGATACTTATCTCTGGAATGCCATAGGTGTACTTGGTCAAGGACTTTAGCTTCACCATATGTGGTGCGCCCTTATCTGAGTCTAGAGTCCTTAATTTGCACAAGGGTCAGAGCAAGGGATTGGAGGGTCAGATGGTCGGAGGCAAGTCGTCAAGACTCAGGTGCGAGAATGCCGATGAGAGATCAATGGCAGAGATGGGAGGTGTGGAGACTAATGTGATATTCAAACTGAGGTACAGAGATATAGTATAGGAGTTTATATATGGAGGAAAGAAGTCCCAATAGAGTAAGGTAAGATTTGGAGGATAGAGGTCCCAAAGTTTCGGTGCAGTGCCAGTTAGTTGCACAGCCAGAGCTGTGCTCCTTACCCTGAGCACTGCATGTCAGAATGAAGTCTAACTAAGAGTGGAAGAACAGGAATGTATCGTAAAGGTAATATACAACAGATCGGAGAGAATATAGAGAGAGATGATACTGGAGGTCTGGAGGTGTATCACTGAAGGACTGGAGGGGACTTGGTGAAAATCTGGGATATGACAGTATCCCCCTCTTAGGCCTGAATCCCTGAAGGCCATGGGAGATTACATGTCCAGATGTGTAATGTGTGAAACATGAGAATGTGACAGGAGGAAATGGTTGGGGTGGAGAAGGTTTAAGCAGTGGGGTCAGAGTCTGGAATACTTTAGCATATAGGCTGTGGGATCCTGTGTGGCTTTTTCTTCAACCACTACCATGTCTTACCTGGCAACCTCCATCATTACCCTTGACACCAACATCAGCAAATAGTTGGACGTGCAGCTCAAAGAGCACGACAGTGACAATGAGATGCTCAGTGAGACCAAGTACTCAGAGCATCGCCAGAGGGTGCATGAGAAGAAATGGTGTGAGGCAGAGGAGAGAGAGCAGCACAAGGCTGAGGAGCATGCCCGGAGGGAGGAGGAGGAGGAACGAGCATGGTGTGAGGTGGAGGAGGCTGAGCACAAGAGGTGTGAAGAGGAGAAGATGAGGTGCTGGGCAGAGGAGATTGCCGTGGAGCAATGCATGAAGAAGGTGTCGGAGGTAATAGATGAGGAGGAGGAGGTGAGTGCACTGGAGGTGACCATTGATGTGGCTGACAAGCAGACAGGAGAAACTGGAGCTGACACCTAGGCTGAAGGCTAAGGGCAAGGCCAGAGCAGTCCAGCGAGAGGACCTGGTCCAGCACACACTGGATGCCTGTCTCTGCTGCCAACACATCAACATTGAGTGTGTCTTGGCGGTGGGGAAGAAGGCGACATCATGCACGACCTGTGTTGCAATCAAGATGTGATGTGCATGGCTGGGCAGTTCCATCAGAGATGACAATGAGGTCAAAGTTGTTGAGGGGCTGGTGTCGAAGAAGTGCAAGGCTGACACTGAGGCATCAAGGATGAAGAAGAAGGCCCAGTGACATGGGCCGGAGGCAGGACCATTGGGGCAATCCAGAGGGATGGGAGGAGTGCAGGAGCTGGTAAAAGCAGTCCGTGTGCTTGCTGAAGCAGTAAAGGAGATGGCAATGGCACAGCACCAGAACTCCAGGAGAGCATCGGAGCAGATGGTGGAGACGATGGACATGATGGTGGCAAATCAACAAGATTTGATCACCATGTGATGGGAGAAAATGGATTGGGAGGTGGAAGAGTGGGATGAAGAAGAGGGTGAGGAAGAACCTCTGGTGGCAGATGAGCTGGCAGAGGAAGCTGCAGAGGCAGTGGCGGAGGAAGAAACTGGCCAATAAAGGCTGGAGATGGACTTGTACTGTAATTTTTCTTTTTTTCTTTTTTCTTATATTCTTTTTCTTTTTTCTTTTTCTTTTTTCTTCTATGTAATAAAAGGAAATGAATCAGAGGAAATTGAAGAGGAGTTAAGGAAACAGAGATAAAGGAAAACAGTAGTACATATCAGAGTAAACTATGAAAAATGGAGAAATTTGTAAGTAGGAGAAAATTGGATCAGAAGGTATGAGGTCCAGGTTCATCTGGATACCAGAGATGGAAGTTGGCGACAAGTTCAGATGTGTGATCTAACTCTGTCACTAGCAACCAAGAGGCTTCTTCATCGGTACCTTTGTAGCTGGACCATCAGACTAGGTAGAGGATTTTACAATGTTTTCACCAGCGGTCCACTTTGGAGTCAAGGATTTCAGAGATCTTGAACTCAGGTTCTAATTGGGAGACATGGAAGACTGGATGAATGGACTTCATTGAGTCAGGGAGTTGGAGCATGAAGGAAAGGGAGCCAGCTTGAGCAATAACAGGATACGGACCTAAATTCTTCTTGAAAAGCTTTTTAGATGGGCAAGTTGAATTAAAGTATTTAGCTTTCACAAAACCTGGTCTCTGACTTTGAAGTCCAGAGCAGGAGTTCACTTGGTGTCAGCCAGTCCTTGATATCACTTTTGAGCTGCAGCTATTTCCTCACAGATGAATTGGTGGAGGGAATTGAGGTCTACTGAATATTCTCTGGCTCTGGTGGAGGTGAGATCACACTCAGGATGGACAGTGATATTGGGGTGGTAACCCTTGTTAGTGAAGAAGGGGAAGACACCGGTGGTAGCATTCAGAGCATTATTGTAGGAGAATTCTGCAAGGGGCAGGAGTTCAGACCAGTTGTCCTGTTGATAGTTACAATAGATCTGGATTTATAGCTCCAGGGTCTGGTTCATTTGCTCTGTTTGTCCATCATCTTTGGGGTGATAACCAGAGGTGAAGTGGAGCTTGATATCCAATGCTTTGCCTAGAGAACAGAAGAAGTGGGATACAAATTTGGAGCCTCTGTCAGAGATGATATGGGAGGGGACACTGTGCTTGGAGAACATGTGCAGAAGGAATAGTTTTGCCAGCTCTGGAGATGTCACCTTGTCATCAGTTGGGATGAATATACACTGTTTGGAGAGTCAGTCCATGATGACAAGTATGGCTGTATGATCAGAGGAGGCTGGGAGTTGCTCAATGAAATCCATGGAGATGGAGTTCCATGGTTTCTCGGGAATGGGGAGTTGTTTAAGTAGCCCATAAGGCTTGTGTCTTGAAACTTTCGCATGGGAGCAGGCTGTACAGGAGGAGATGTATTCTTTGACAAATGTCCGAATTCCTGGCCAGGTATATTCACAGTGAATTAGTTTGAGGATGCGATTTTGGCTGAAGTGGCCAGAGATGGGGTGGTCATGCTTGAACTGGAGAACTTGGAGGTGAAGGTCATCAATGTCTGGCATGTACATGTGGCCATCAAGATGAAGGTAGTCATCAGAGTCTACAGTCCAGCGAGTGTCGGTGATAGAGTCAGAAGGGGACATGTGGAGTGCAGCAAGGGAGTTGGAAAGAAGACCAGAGAGGATGTCACTGTGGAGTTTCTCGAGGTTGAAGAGCATGCTTGCCTGGAGGACCGGGTATGCGAGGTAGGTGGCTTGTAGGGACACAGTGAGTTGCTCTTGAGTGAATACCAGTCAGAAATTATGGGGGTTGACATGAGCATAGTCCTTATCCCCCTCTTTGGGATAGACGTCCCAGTGTCTAGTGAGGGCATCAGGTTTCTCACCAAGGCAGCCAGGCCGAAACCAGACCACCATATTGAATTGGGAAAGATACTCCGGCCAGCAGGCTTGTTGCCTGGTCAGGAGCTTGGTGATGAAAAGTATTCCAGGTTTTTGTGGTCGGTGACCACATCAACCAGAGTACCGGAGCCTTCTAGATAATGTTACCAGGAGCTGAACTCTTCATGAATAGCAAGAAGCTCCTTGTCGTGGGTGTCGTAGTTGAGCTCTGGAGAAGTCATTGTGTGAGAATACATCCTGTTAAGAGCAGTGTAAATTTTCTTTGATTTGCTGTCATATTTTTCCTTGTTCATGATATAGTATGTATCCATGGCTTTGAGCCAGTACTTAGCATTGGACACTTTCCCTGAGAAGTCATCAGGGAGTCCTGCTTTGAGTTTGGCCATATCATTGTCAGGGGGAAGGGAAATAGGGGCAGAGGTAGAGGTGGTTTGTAGAGTGGAGAGGAGAGTTCCTCATCGGAGGGTAGGCCTGGAAGGAGCTGGGGAGAAGCTTCCTGGAGGGGCAACATGGGGTTGGTTTTGTTGAATAGTCTGGGAGGCTAGTTCAACTCTTCATCATTTTCTTTGTTCCTCAAGGGTTTCCTCCTTGTTGTAGTCTCTGAATCTGTACAATATGGTGGGAAGATGGTGGAGGTGCCTTGCTACATGGTAGCAGAGGTATGAGGAGAGCTAATTTTTTTCTTATGCATGTGCAACATTTGATCTCTTAGAGTGTCCTTGAAGGTGACACAAAGTCCTGTAGAAATCCTAGCAGAGTCTCAGTGGAACCATCATGCTGGAGTGAGACCAAACACTGCATATAATTGCACAGATTTAACTGAGTACAATGGCTGCATGTGGCAGATATTTAAGTAGAGTAGAGTACTGGATGTGAAAGCACTACTAGGTGTGGTCCATAAGGTAATACAATGGCCTATGGTGTAAGTGAAAGTGGGATGGAATAGAAAATACTAGATTTGGATGGTTGATCAAAGGAGGTGATAAGGTCCATGATGGAAAGGGAATATGAAATAAGTGAAATGGAAGGTAACCATATCAAAAGCTGTTAGAAGTCTAGATATGTATGAGGTATTATAGGAAGAATAGACAGGAAAGGAATTACTAAACAAGGAAGAGTCCATGTCAGATAGCAGGGAGTAAAATAAGTCTTCATACAGGGGTTCATAGTTCTTAGAGAACAGTATCCTGAGGCATTTCACCAGTAGGCTGCTATAGCAAGTGTCCATTAAAATACTTGTAACATAGGCCGATGAATACTACCACACCACCATCTTTGATGAATCCCTCAACTCCCCCAGCAACAGACTCCTTATTGAGCAGCTTGGTGGAACCAGAATAGTCCACAATCCCCCTCTTGTTGGAACAAATGGACCCATCCTTGGGGGAATCGCTATGGCAGAGCAATGGGTCAGAAGGGAAATCTTACAGGTTGCCAAGAATATGGCCATCACTGCCATATCCCAAGCCATCAGAGAGGAAAACTGCCAAGGTGTCCTGGAATGTGATGAAAGCCTTCCTCCCCAGTCTCCCCAGTCTCCTCACAAAAGGGCAAAGAAAATGCAACAGATCATCTTCAAAGTTTATTCCCTTTCCTCTTCGGGATTGCAAAGGCTGGTTCTGATCCCCCCACCCAAGACCCTCTCTTTTTCCCATCCCAATCACAACCCCAGACTGGCATGTTACAAGTGTGAAGCCTGGACTCACCTCTGACCTAACTGCCCTGCTTATAGGTGTCCTTTCTGCTCCAACTTTGCCCTGGGTCATATTCAAAGAGATTGTCCTGCCAACAGATATTCCTCCTGTGGAGACCCAGGACACCTGTCCACTAACTGCCACTACTCCAATGAAAACAATGATAACAATATCATCTACAATGATAGAGACTCTGCAAATGGGAATTCTGTATGATGAAGAGGAACTTCATCCTAGAGACATAGGTAATATTACAAGTATCCTAATGGACACTTGCACCAATGGTCTACCAGAGGAATGCCTCAGGATTCTATTCCCAGAAGACTATAAGTCAGTCTGTGGTGAATCTTTCTATTCTCTTCCTTCTGATATGGACTCATCCATATTCAGTCTTCCCCCTTTGTCACTGACCACTTTTGATCTCTCCTATATAGACTTCTAACCACATTGATATGGTTACCTTTTCATTTCACTTAGTTCATATTCCCTTTTCATTATGGACCTTATTTCCTCCTTCAATCCACAGTCCAGATCTAGTATTGTCTATTCTACCCTGTTCTTGCTTACACCATAGGTCATTGTATTGCCTTATGGACTGCACTGAGTAGTACTTTTGCATACACTCCAGTATTACTTAAATACCCACCTTATGTGGTCATTGTACTCAGCTAAATATGCACAATTATACACAGTGTTTGTCCTTACTCCAGCATGACAGTTCCACTGAGACACCACTAGGATTTCTACAGGACTTCATGTTGCCTTCGAGGACACTCTGAGAAATCAGACATTGTGCATGCATAACACTCTGTCTGAGATAACTTTGTCATGTAAGCTGAATTGTTTGAAAACATGTTTGAAGAATAGTTGGGTGATTCCTTGTGCATCAATGGATTTCAAGCTAGGGCAGAAAATTACCCCCTTTGAAAGACCATGGTCGACCATGACCATAACACAATCAAGACCATTAATCAGAGGTAGACAAGAGATAAGATCCACAGAGATCTGTTGAAAAGGATGGGTTGCTATAGATATCAATGAGGAAAGTGGGGGAATGGTGGGGTAGGTATTGACCTTATTTGTGTCATATCTCTAACCCTAACCCTAATCTCCGACCCTCTGGTCACTCCTCCAGAACTCACTTCATGAACTCCAATGCAGTCTCACACAACTCGCTTCTCTGTTCCTCTGGACCTTTCTCCCTGTCTTCAATATTTATGTTCTTACCTACTTATGTTACTTCTTTGTTCTCCTTATATCTTAGTCTTGCATTGTACCTACCTCTGATCCTATGCTCACACAGCTCCAGCTCAGTTTCCCTCCCATACATAGCCTTCATACTCTGGCCCTCAGTTTCCTTCCTCCTATATATAGCCCTGTACTCCATATATAAACTTCTGTTGTCTGTACCCTTGTACCTTAGCTAGTTATCAAATTAGACACCCTCTAACCCTTTTCTATTGTCTTCTCTTGCTTCTCCTTGATCTCTAATCATCTGAAATCTGGGAAACCAGAAGTTTCAACAAGGATGCAGTACTCCACTCTGAGTCACTGAAGCTGAAGTCCCCTACAACCAACAACTTCAGAGTTACTCAGAGTTGTTCCAGACCTCCTGTCCACAGTCTTAACAGTATAACTAGCTCCCACTTGTTGATTCATCTGCCCATTTCTCATCACCCATCCCATCAGAACTCCCAAGTGATACCCCTACATCTCACCATGAATTCCTACACATTCTCTTGCCATCCGTCCCTCAGCATCATCACGAGTCATTGCAACCAAACTCTGGTTGAAGATCATTTCCATAGCTTCTCTGCTCATCATTCAATTAGCTCAGTATCACAGTCTCATTGTCCAGCTCCCTCCACCCCTCAGCCACATCCTCTGAATCCTCCTACTTTGAGGGTGCAAGCCCTGGGCAGGAGATATTGCACCCACATCACTTCTGGTCAGCACCTCAGTCCTTTTGTGCTGATCTGGTCCCCTCATCATGCCAATGATGACTTCAACAACCCTGATTCAGAGTCCTTGGACTTCAAAGATCCCTCTGGTGATGACCTCACCATCCTTTCATGTGCCATTGGATAGTTGGCCAGATCTGCCAATTGCTCCCCCCATTCCTCTGTTACCCAAACAAAGGTCTGAGCTCCGGATCAGTTCAATGACACCAACCCTTGTTAGCTTTAGACCTTTTTGGTCCAGTGTGAGCTGAACTTCCAAGACTGGCCTAGGGCCTTTAGAACTGACCAAATCAAGGTCATGTTCACTCTGTCCTACCTAACAGGTATGGCCCTAGAATGGTTTGAAACTGACCTTCTCTACTCTGAGACCCCCAATCCCCATCTACTCTGGATGAACTCTTACTCCAAGTTTGTTCATGAGCTCTGAACACATTTTGATACCCACAATCCTGTCTGTTGAAGTTAAAGTCCTATTCCATTAGGCTTTGACACAACACAAAGTCTATTATACTTGTAGTAAGATGTGGTAAGACCATAGTATTCATTTATATCCATAATCATATGTCTACAAGAGTCCTTGACATGTGTTACACACAGTCTAGCCCTTTGTATTGAGTCCACTTCCCTTATTACTCACAAATTATGTCATAGTGACCTATTACAGAAGTTTCACCTTCTTATGGTAGTTTGGCCCATTTGTTTGGTAATATGTGCACTGGGCTGCAAGAGGCCATTTCTCACTCCACATCACTTATTCCATGGGTTTCTTAATGTTTTCATGAGATATCCATATATAAAGAGCTCCACAGCATGTACAAACACTTGTATAGCTATATAAACCCTGGGAATAGACCAAGGAGAGTAACAAGACACTTACTCTTGTTTCCCATCTTTGAGCTCAGGAAAAATCTCTTCCTTTACTCTACTCTATTTCTCTGTTAGTGTTACGATTTGCGCGTACCCTTACTCTTTTCCCTTCGCTCTTACCCTAGTTTCCCTACAGACATTGCTCTCGCCGTTTGAGTCCCGCCTGAGCTACTTTATTATTCCTCTTCTTTCTCTTATCATCGCTTACATATTTAGCGTGACTCATCCGCAGTATCTGCAGCTGTACTGATACCGTTATCTCTGACTCACTTCCCTTCTTTGCGATTCCATTGCATTCTGTTATGATCTGCGCGTACCCTTACTCTTTTCCCTTCACTCTTACCCTAGTTTCTCTATAGACACTGCTCTCGCTGTTCGAGTCCCGCTTGAGCCACTTTACTATTCCTCCTTTTCCCTTATCACCGCTTACATATTTAGCGTGACTCATCCGCAGTATCCGCAGCTGTATTGATACCGTTATCTCTGACTCGTTCCCCTTCTTCGTGATTCCATCGCATTCTATAGTCGAGTCATTTCTTTTACGCTCCGCTTCATTCTCTCTTGACTCGCGTATATAAACCCCTCGATACCCTCGATGTATTCCCCAAGTTAGACCTACCCGAATCTACCTTGATCATCGATTCCTCTCGGGTCCCCTAGTCCTCGCCTTACTACTGAGTAGGCGCTCCCCTTGTTCCCTTCGTCGTCGCTCCCCCATAGCGACTCCTTCGTCCCTGTGTCACAACATACGTTGACCAGGTCAACAGCTCACGACATACCGTTGAGGCTGAGGATAGCAGATCGCCCGTCTATCAACCCTTGCCACGTCAGCTGAATAGTGACGTTAACGTCCCCTCGCCCCTCGTCACTCAAGTCTACGCCTGAGCATAACACATTCTATAGTCGAGTCATCTCTTTTACGCTCCGCTTTATTCTCTTCAGACTCACATATATAAACCTCTCAATACCCTCGATGTATACCCCAAGTTAGACCTACCCAAATCTACCTTGATCATCGATTTCCCTCGGGCCCCCCCAGTCCTCGCCTTACTGTTGAGTAGGCGCTCCCCTTGTTCCTTCGTCATCGCATCACTTGGTGACTCCTTCGTCCCTGTGTCACAACATACGTTGACCAGGCCAACAGCTCATGACATACCGTTGAGGCTGAGGATAGCGGATTGCCCGTCTATCAAACCCTTGCCATGTCAGCTGAATAGCGACGTTAATGTCCCCTCACCCCTCATCACTCGGGTCTACACCTGAGTGTAACAGTTAGCAAACTGCTCTACTGTTTGGTGAATCTCCCACCTAAGCCTTATTCCCTTTTGCCTCTGCACCATTGGGATGCCCTGCATTCCCAACACTGTTGGTGATGCAGAGCATGACCTCTGCGACCTCCTTATGTCAGATTCAGACTGCATCAACAGCTATGTGGTAAAATTCAATCATTTAGTGAGTCAAGTCTGAGGTAATGGAGACAGAGCCCTCCACTTCATCTTCTACTCCAGATTTCCAGACTGCATCAAGAATGAACTCTCTCATGTTGGCAAGCCCACAATGCTCTTCAGCCTTTGAATCCTTGTGCAGAATATTGACATACATTTTTGAGAACATAGGTGGGAACAAGAGTGCCAGCAATCCTCCATCTTGTATCCCCGCCACCACCAACCACCCTCGTCCACTTCCAATGCCACTCCCACAGACCAATCTGACATCACATCCCTCTCTGACCTCTTCGATCACATCTCTGAGCCCTTCAATCTGATACCTCCTCTGAGTCTTCTGACTTCAATATCTCTTCCCATGACTCCGACCCCTATCCCTTGTTTGACAATCTCCCTGATCCTTATAACTCCAACTCTGACTCCCCCCATGACCCTTTTCTGACCACTCTGGCTTAGACTCCATTTCTGATGATCCCAACTTTCTCTTAGATCATCTCAACTCCGACACCCACAATGCCTCTGACAATGATTCTTAGGCTGAGGACCCCTCCATTTCTGACACCTCTGATGTTGAGTCTCAGGCTGACGAAAACCCCAAAACCCCACCTTCACTGTCTCTGGATCTTGCCTCTGTACTTGGTCTGGATGGCAAGCTTTCTGCATTGGAGCATCAGCAGCACTTTAACTTCTGCTTATGTTTTTATTGTGGTCTCAATGGCTACACTGCACGCAACTGTCCTTGGACAGTTTGTGCTTAGTTTTCCTGTCCCCTTTGCACATGTTTGGGGTTTGTGCCCCCACTCATGTGCATCTCCAGCTTTCATTCCAGACCTCTGACTCATGCATCCACTTCCTCTCAGATCTCTGAAACCCCACCCCATCTTGTCCCCTCCAATTCTCAGTACTCCAAAACCAATGATCCCTCTGTGATGTTTATCATCAAAACCTTGCTAGAAGCTCTTGTTCTGGCACAGGATATCTTTGTGTCCCCCACTTATTGCTTTGTAGAGTGTTTCGGATTTGGAACAATACTCTGTCCATGCCACCACTGCCTCACTAGCCCCCTCTGATCAAATCATATCTGCTCTAGTACTCTGACCCCCACCTCCTATTTTCTCCTAGTATTTTTTTTCTTATCTCCAATGCCCTGGCTCGACACCTGGGGCACCTTCCTAAGAGGGGGATAGGGTCTCCACTTGTGACTCCTGCTTAGGCTTGAGCTCACATAGCCCCATGCCCTCCCCATCTCTGCTCCTCTCCAACCTCATCAGTCACCTTCCTCACTTCCTCTCTGACCTTACTGGTCACTTCTGTGTACTCTGAATCAACCCTTTTTGTGCTATTATATTTTTCCTTGTCCTTTGGAACAAACTACTCTATTCTATTCCATAATGTCCTCTTCACCCTCTGCATCCTCCTCTCCTTTTCCCTCATCCTTCCCCAACTCCCCTGACTTCTTCAATTCTACCCCTGTACTGACCCCCTTGTTGGCTCTCCTCTTCTCCATGAACCTCCTCTGGAGTTTTCTCTCCAACTCCACTTTCTGGAGCTCAGCGGTCTCCTTCATCACCTTCATCAACCACACCATGTGCTGGCTTTAAAGCATGATTGCCACTGCGAGCTCCCTCACTGACTTGGCCACCTCCCAGCACAAGCCATACCCCCGCTCATTCCTCCAACTCTCCTCCAACTTGTCCTCCAATGTAGCTGACCTCTCCACTTCTTTGGCCTTTTTCTTCAGCTTCTCTGACTCTTCCTTGTTATTTTCTACCCTCCTTTGACATACCAGTACACTCACAACTCCAGGCCACTCACAGTACATATGAGCCATCTGGCAGCCCTGGCAGGCTTTCGATTTTCCAGAGCCAAGGGTGCACTCCAGCCCCCTCTCAGTGCATTGCATACACATGGTGCCCTTTCCCTTGTCCCTGCTTATCTCCTGTTGCACATGAATCTCTGCTGCCTTTGTTGCATCAACCATGTCCAACTCCGGTGGTGACAACTCACCTTGAGACTCACAGTCTCCTCTGCTGCTCAGTGTTGTTATGTGTATGCAACATTTGATCTCTCAAGAGTGTTCTCAAAGATGACACAAAGTCCTGTAGAAATCCAGGTAGAGTCTCAGCAGAACTGTCATGCTGGAGTGAGACCAAACACTGCATATAATTGTGCAGATTTAGCTGAGTACAATGGCCGCATAAGGCAGGTATTTAAGTAGTTCAGTAGTGGATGCAAAAGGACTACTAGGTGCAGTCCATAAGGTAATACAATGGCCTATGGTGTAAGCGAAAGCAGGATATAATGGGAAATACTAGATCCAGATGATGGATTGAAGAAGGTAATAAGGTCCATGATGTTACGATTCGCTTATACCCCTACTCTTTTCCCTTACCCTTACGCTAGTTCCCCTATAGACATTGCTCTCGCCGTTCAAGTCCCGCTTGAGCCACTTTATTATCCCTTCTTTTCTCTTATCTTCGCTTACCTATTTAGCGTGACTCATCCGCAGTATCCGCAGTTGTATCGCTACCGTTATCTCTGACTCGTCCCCCTTCTTCGTGATTCCATCGCATTCTATAGTCGAGTCATCCCTTTTACGCTCCGCTTCATTCTCTCTTGACTCGTCTATATAAACCTCTTGATACCCTTGATGTATTCCCCAAGTTAGACCTACCCGAATCTACCTTGATCATCGATTCCTCTCGGGCCCCCTTGTCCTCGCCTTGCTACCACATAGGCGTTCCCCTTGTCCCCCTTGTCGTCGCTCCTCCATAGCGACTCCTTCGTCCCTGCGTCACAACATACGTTGACCAGGTCAACAGCTCACGACATACCGTTGAGGCTGAGGATAGCGGATCGCCCGTCTATCAACCCTTGCCATGTCAGCTGAATAGCGACGTTAACGTCCCCTCGCCCCTCGTCACTCGGGTCTACGCCTGAGCGTAACACATGACAAAAGAGAAATATGAAATAAGTGATATGAAAGTAACTGTAGAATTACTAAACAAGGAAGAGTCTGTGTCAGATGGCAGGGAGTAAAATGAGTCATCATACGGAGGTTCATAGTCCTTAGGGATTAGTATCCTGAGATATTCCACCAGTAGACTGCTGTAGCAAGTGTTTATTAGGATACTTGTAACAGGTGCATCACCTCCACCTTCTTTTTCACCTCCCAGCATGCCTTCTCCTTCTCCTCCACCCTCCAGCATGCCTCCTCCTCAGCACTCCTTCACACCTGCCTCTCTGCCCTCTGGCACTTCTCCTCCTTCTGTGCCTTTGCTCATCTTTGGCATTCAAACATCTTCACCTGGAAAAGGTCATTGCAATCAGCAAGTTGTGCTTCGCTCCAGCTCCAGATGTTGTTATGGTTGGGCATGGTAGAGATAGAAGGTAAAGAAGCAAAGGATGTGAACCCCCCTGGTTTTTATAAGCCCTTTTTCATATACCATGTGACCTCCACTCCACTTCAACCTCACTTAGGCACCTCTGACCTGCTTTGCCCTTGCCTGAACACCCCTTCCCAGCTTTGACATTATGTCATCTCCACTATTTCCATTTAGGTTTATTTCTCACCCCACTTTATCCTCACTCTGATCTGTGTGGCCTTTGAGGGCTCAGGCCTTTGAGGGAGATACTGTTATATCCCTAACCCTAATCTCTGACCCTCCAGTCACTCCTCTGACCCTCCAGTCACTCCTCTGGAACTCACTTCACAAACTCTGGCACCTTCTCACACAACTCACCCCTCTGTTCCTCCAGACCTTTCTCCCTTCATCTCAAATATTTATATTCTTATCTACTTATGTTACTCCTTTGTTCTCCTTATGTTTTAGTCTTGCATTGTATCTACCTTCAATCCTGTGCTCACACAGCTCCAGCTCAGTTTCCCTTTCATATATAGCCTTCATACTCCAGCCCTCAGTTTCCTTCCTTCTGTACATAGTCCTGTAATCTGTATATAAATTCCTGTTGTCTGTATTCTTGTACCTTAGCTAGTTATTGAATTAAACACTCTCTGACCCTTTCCTATTGTTTTCTCCTCCTTCTCCTTGATCTCCACTTCTCTGAAATCCAGAATACCAGAAGTTTCAACAAGGATGCAGCAGTCTGCTCTGAGTTGCTGAAGCTAAAGTCCCTTACAACCAACAACTCCAGAGTTACTCAGAGTCATTTCAGACCTCCTGTCCATAGTCTTAACAATTTGCTTGACAGTTTGCACATCCTGTGATGAATCTTAGTAGGAAAGTGGACATCCCTGGCCACCAGTAATCTTTCTCCAAGGTTGCAAGAGTTCTAAAATATTTCATGTGTCCAGTGGCTTGAAAATAGTGGAGCTCTTTAACTGAGTTTTATTGTGCTTCTTCAGGGATATAGAGTCATCCTTGAAAGTGGAGTTCCTTGTTGATGAAGGTCCAATCAGTTGTCTTAGTTCTGGGGAGTGGGGGGGTGTCTTTATACATTTTTTGAGAGCTGTGAGAACAAAGGGGTCTTCAGGGTGGATTGCAATATTTTATCTACCAAAGCAACATCCAGGATTTGACAGAACAGGCCATCCAGTAGTGTTACATGTGCACAATATCTAATCTCTTAGAGTATCCTCAAAGGCAACACAAAGTCCTGTAGAAATTCAGATAGAGTCTTAGTGAAACTGTTATGCTGGAGTGAGACCAAACACTGTGTATATTTGCACAGATTTTGCTGGGGATACATGAGCCGCATAGGGCTGGTATATAAGATGTACAATAGCTGATGTGAAAGTATAACTAAGCATCAGTATATGGTGTAATACAACAGCCCATGGTGTAAGCAAAAACATGGGGAGACTGGGAAATACGAGATCCAGACAGTGGATTTAAGGAGGTGATAGGGTCCATGATAAGCGAGGACTAAATGAAATAAGTGAGATGAAGTAACCATATTGATATGGTTAGAAGTTTAAATAGAATGTATCATAGGGGGACAGAGAAGAAGGAGAAATACTGAATATGAATGTGTCTGCATAAAAGGGAAAGGAGTAGAATGTTTTGTTTCAGACCTCTGTATAATCTTCAGGAAAAAGGATCCTAAGGCAATTCTCAGGCAGTCCACTGCTGCAAGCATTCATTAGGATACTTGTAACAGGTAGAAGGACAATGTCAGTATTGTTTTCTTCAGTGGATACTTCGTCTTTCCTGGATAGTGCATCTGCTGCTCCCATTTGGGTTCCTGAAACATATGTAGGTGAAGGAAAGATTGAAGTCTTGAAGAAACATTTGCCATCACACATGGCATCTGGACAATTTGTGGGATGTTCAGAAATAGGTTAGATTTTTGTGGTCTGTGAGGATTTGTACCACATGTCTTGCTTCAAGGAGGTGGTGTCTTCAATCCTCTATTGTATGGATGACCACTAGTAGTTCTCTGTCATATATGTCATAGTTCCTTTCCGAGCTGGAGAGAGTTTCCGATCGATAGACACAGTGGTGCATATCTCCAATCTTATCCTTCTGCATAAGAACTCCTCCAATAGCTGAGAGGGAGGCATTGGTTATGATGAAGTATGGGAGATTCAGGTTGAGTTGCTGGAGTATTGGGGAAAAGTGTTAAGTCCAGTTCCATAGAGATCCAGATACTTATCTCTGGAATGTCAGAGGTATACTTGGTCAAGGACATTGGCTTCACCTTATGTGATGCACTCTTATCTGAGTTCGGAGTCCTTAATTTATGAGGGGGCCAGAGCAAGGGGTCAGAGGGTCAGAGGGTCAGAGGGTTAGAGGGGAGTTATCAAGACTCAGGTGTGAGATTGCCGAGATGAGATCAATGGTCAGGATGGAGGGAAGTGGAGATTAAGATGATATTTGAACTGAGGTACAGAGACAGAGTACAAGAGTGAGATGGAGAAAGGAAATTTGAGGGATTTTCTTTGAACACATTTGCATAGTCTTTGTATGCATCAGGGAGTTTCTTCTTTTCCACATTCTTTGCTATCTCTAGCTCAGTGGAGAGGGTGGTTTTCATGATATACTCTGTGTCAGTTTCATATTGGTTGCAATAAACCACATGGATTACTAGATCTAAATCTTTGTGGAGACAGTGGAGAAGATATTGTCATTCATCTGTTTCCTCCTCATTAAGAGGTAGTCTGGGTTCCCAGTTAGGCACATTGAGTGTGACTTGGCCAGTGGTCTAGTTGATCTCAGGGTTCTATTTCCTGAGCCAATTCATTCCAAGGATGACATTCTCTTTGCTGGCAGGGAGAAGATGAAATGATCATTTCTTTGTCATGTTTCCTACATGAAAAGTGAGGGTGGTGCAATATCTGATAAGATCAGCTTGATTTGCTGTTCTGTCAGCATTAATAGCTCATATGGGCTGCCCTATTCTTTCCAAGGGGAGGGAGTTTCCTCGGGCAAATTTGAGGTTTATGAAAGATCCTGTAGCTCTGCAGTTGATCAGGGCAGTGGTTTCAGCAATGATCCTTCTGGAGTTCTCAAGCAAAATAGGGACAAGGATTGATTTTGGATTGCTTAATACTAGTACAGAAGATAGAGAAGGTGAATGGTGAGCTGATTCCTGTTCCCTCTTTAAAAATCTGAGAATCTCTTATCCTTAAGTTTGATCTTGGTGATTATTTCTTCTTCCTCTCCTTTGTTCTCAAAGCATTCTTTTAACACCTGAAATACTTTTTTCTCATCTACCTCCTTCTTGCCTAGTTGTTTAACATATTCATCAATAGGTCCTGGTTTGGTATTGATATTTTGGACCCAGGTAGGATTCCTGAGTAGATAAGAAGGGGATCCTCCATTGTAAGGGTGATTCCTGGTGGAGCATCCAACTTTGGGGCAGATAAAGCACCTGTTTTCTCTGATGTGGCAGGCTCTCTTGACCGTGGAGAGCATGTGATGTCCTAAGGCAGTAGTCTGTACTGTGTCCACATCCATAGCATTGGAGTTTCTGTGATTTCCTCCAGTTGAATATCTTCCTTTGCAGATATCTCTGATTCTGTCTTGTTGTTGAGCAAATACAGTTGCTTTGTTTAACCATTTGATCCAGGTCTTGGGCTCTTTCTCCATGCCAATAATATATTCTGTGAGGTTTAAGTCTAAACCTTTCATGTAATACTTGATCAGGGCATTTTGATCAGTGATATTGAATTTGCCAGCTAAAAGCTGGAAGTCTGTGTTGTAGCGATTAAGGGCATCTAACTCTTTTCCTTTCATAATGATCTGGTGGAGTTTTCATTGTGAGTTAGTAGTACTCTCTTTGTTGGCAAAGGCTTCCAATAATTCTGTCTTGAACTCTGCTCAAGTGGCTTTGTCCAGTGTGACAGATCCGCTGTCCAATGATTCATATGCTGCCTCAGCATAGAGCTTGCCTTGCCCTTTAGACATCTTGTTATGGGCGGTGTAGATCTTCTTTGGTTTGCTGTCATATTTTTCCTTGTTCATGATGTAGTACACATTCATGGCTCTAAGTCAATACTTGGCATTGGATGCTTCCCCTGAGAAGTCATCAGGGAGTCTGGCTTTGAGTTTGGCCATACTGTTGTTGTCAGGGAGGGGAATAGGAATAGGGATAGGGGTGGTTTGTGGAGTGGAGAGGGGAGTTCCTTGTCAGAGGGCAGGCCTGGAGGAAGCTGGGGAGATGCTGCCTGGAGGGGCAAAGTGGGGTTGGTTCTGTCAAATGATCTGGGAGGCCAGTTTAACTCTTCATTATTCTCTTTGTTCCTTGAGGGTTTTCTTCTTGTTATAGTCTGTGATTCCATACAATATGGTGGGCAGATGGTGGGAGTGCCTTGCTGTGTGGTAGCAGAGGTATGAAGAGAGCCAAATCTCTTGTTACATGTGTGCAACATCTGATCTCCTAGAGTGTCCTTGAAGGCAACAGAAGTCCTATAGAAATCCTGGTAGAGTCTCAGCAGAACTGTCACACTGGAATAAGACCAAACACTGCTTATAATTGCACAGATTTAGCTAGAGTACAATGGCTGCATAAGGCAGGTGTTACACTTGACATAAGTCTAGCATAGACCACAAAGGTTCAGAGGCTTGTTGCTGCTGTTCAGCTAGCAGGATGAAGGTTCATCATAGAGATGCCCTAGATGAAGTTGAGTAGTCGTCTGTTGTCGATGATGACAAAAAAATTTGTAAGAGTGTTCACTCAAGAGTAGAATGAAGACTCAGAGACCCAAAGGCAATCAATGTAAGGGTTGGATTGTGGAGGTCTAACTTAGGGATACATCAAGGGTATTGTATGGTTTATATACAAGTCTAGAGAACAATAAAGCAGAGATGGGATGAAGGTGACTTGACTAGAGAATGTGATGGAATCATGAAGAATGCTGAGTCACTATGGAAAATGAGTAAGGTGCCAGAGGCATCTTGATAATACAACTGTGAATGAGTCATGCTAAATAAGTAATCAAGAAAGGAAATAGCAAGGGAAAAGAGAGAGCTCAAGCAGGACTCAAACAGTAAGGGCAAAGTCCATAGCGAGGCAAAAAAAGAAGAAATGTACTAGAGAAATGTAGTGTCTGAAATGCTCTAAAGTGTAGCATAATAAAATGAACTCAAGTGGTCATGTTGACCCATAGAGGAATGTAAGACCAGAAAAGGAAATCTCCAAGTATTTGAAGCTGGGATGCAGCTCTGAGACTCAGGAGTTTATATAGCATGCATGATGTATGTACATGTTTGTGTAAATACCATAAATAGTGTGGTTCATAGAGATAAGAGGAACATACGCCATTGGTTGGATCATAAGCATAATGCGCCATTGGCTGGCGAGGGTCTAGGCATGGGCATGAGGTATGTCATCATAGATAGAGAGATAAGGGTCTGGCCCTTGTGGCATGAGGTTCAGCTTTTGCTAACATTTAGACTGTAAGCATAGGTGGGTCATGTGATGAGTTAGAGACAAGTTGAAGACAAGTCTCATCCACCTTGGTGGGGGAATAAAATACCATAAACATCTGGTTGAATATTCAAACCAGTGTGAGGGAAGAAAAGGAGAAATAGAGATAAGCAATCATAACAGTGTCTGTATGATCATAACATTACCCTGGCACTATGGTCAAATCCATGAAAGCAACATTGTCATATTGGTTGTCTTCAGAAGGATAAGGAGAGTATATCCATGGAGGGGGATGAGTTTGACAACAACAATGATACATGTATCAATGATTAGAAGGACAAGGAGGCAGGATGGAGAGCAGACATAGTGGCTGTTGAGAAGATGAGAAGGACCCAGTGGAGGACAAAGGTGGTTGGACAGGGGAATGACAAAGGGAGGGGCAACATCCTTGTGGATGACCTGGCACCCAAATATTATACAAAGGGCAGAGATAGAATCTGCAATTGACTTGTTTGTGGCCCAGTCAATGACATTGGAAGCAGGCAGATCAATAATTGGGATGATTCTGAGGCAAAGGTTGAGGGAAGTGTCTCAGATGGGTCTCTTCCTGCTGAGTGAGGATTGCCAGTTCGTCATCATTCAGAGCTGAGGAGAAGGCCGAGGAGATTGTGATGGGGCTGGCTAAAGGTTGAGTGATCCTTCAAAGGTGTCATGTCTAGCTGGTACATGAGTTGTATCAGGTTCTGTTCCAGGTCTAGCTGGAGTCATCATATGTGGAGGTCTCTGAGAGTGAAGGATGCAGAGGCTGTAGGTTGGGTGATAGCTATGGCAATGTGGGAGGGTGTGAGGAAGGCCTGATAGAGGAGTAGGAATGGCGAGTTCTCCTCCATGTTGGCACAGAGAGAGAGTGCCAGATGGGGGTCTCATAGATTCACCATGGCATGAACAAGAAGATCATCGTCAAGGGCAATGGGATGAGTGGGAAAGGATGCAGGAGGGTGACAGATGGGGGCAACATGGGGGGCATCAGAGAGGCATTTGATGAAGGGTATAGGGGACTCAGGACAGGACCAGATATAGTCAGCTCAAGAGACATGGACTGAAGGGCAAAATGGGGAGATGGGAGCTTCATAGGTGGGGAGTCAGAGAATGTGGTCTTGATTGGCAGTGGTTTCCCAGCCAGAGTGGGTGATGTCAGAGTAAGCACTGGAGAAAGATTCAGAAGAGAGTGAGAACATATTGATAGTGATAGTTTGAATAGTGGGTTTCAATGGAGGAGAGGGAAGGGAGTATCATTGTTTATAGTCAGATAGAAGAGAGATGGAATGGGTGAGATCTTTCTCAGGTAACCAGGAATCTTCTTTGGCAGTGTATCCCTTCCATCAGATCAGAAAGGAGCAGGAGGACAGAGTTCTGCAATGTCAAATGATTTTCTCAATTTCATATTCCTCTTCTCCATTGATAAGATCAGGTGGGGGAGAAGGCAAGTTTGGACCATGGACAGGGTTTTCACAATAGGGTGATAAGAGAGAGGCATGGAAAACCAGGTGGATTTTCCAGGAACGGGGGAGTCAGAATTTGTAGGTAATTGAGGATAGGACTTTTGTGATAACAAAGGGCCCTTCTCATTTGGGGGCAAACTTGGGGTTAATGATGGAGTATTTTAGATTTCAGGCTTCCAGCCAAATCTTGTTACCCTTGAAGAAAAGGGAGAAAGATCATTTGTTCCTTGAGGACATGACTTGTTATGCAAGTTCATGTGCAGCAAGGGCTTCATTGCAGGCAGTGGTGAGGGACTTCAGATGTGTTTCAATGGCAGGAATATTGGAGTCAGAGATCACTAAGGGAAGATCACAAGTATTACAAGTATTCTAACAGATGCTTGCAGCAACTGACTATCAGAGGACAGTCTACAGAATCTATTTCCTGATGACTATGAAGTTACATGTGATAAGTCTTTCTATTCTCTCCCTTCAGATATGGACTTGTCCATATTTAGTATTCCCCCTTTCAATCCATCTTTATTTGACAACTCCTATTTAGACTTTTAAACCATATTGGTATGGTTGCTTCATTTTGTTTATTTCATATTCCCCTTATGTCATGGACCTTATTTCCTCCTTTGATCCACCATTCGGATCTAGTATTCCCTTATCCTTCCCATGTTCACTTATATCATAAAGGCCATTGTATTACACCATATGCTGATGCTTAGTTATACTTTCACATCAGCTATTGTATACCTTATATACCCACCCTATGTGGCTTATGTACCTCAGCTAAATCTGCACAATTATATGAAGTGTTTGGTCTCACTCCAGTGTGACAGTTCTGCTGAGACTCTATCCAGATTACTACAGGACTTTGTGTCATCTTCAAAGACACTCTACAAGATCAGATGTTGCATACATGTAACAATGAGGTTTGTATCCCATCATGAGATAGAATAGAGATTGTCCAGTGATAGAGTGGGTTTGGTGGTTGTGAGTAAATTCAGCATGGAGAATGAGTTTCATCCATGTGGAGGGGTTGTTTCCACAGAAGATGCAGAGATACATTTCAACCTCTTGGTTGACTCATTCAGTTTCACCATCAGTTTGAGGGTGATAGGTGGTGGAGAGGGTGAGGGAGTAGTTGAGGTAAATTGAGGTCCTCTGTCAGAGATGATTTTATCATAGAGGTCAAAGCAAAGTATTACACATGCACAACATCTGATCTCTTAGAGTGTCCTTGAAGGCAACACAAAGTTCTGTAGAAATCCCCATGGAGTCTCAGTGAAACTGTCATGCTGGAGTAAAACCAAACACTGCATATAATTGCACAGATTTAGTTGAGTACAATGGCTACATAAGGTGGATATTGTTACGATTGTATATTTCCATCCTTTTATTTTCTCCTTAACACTGGTTCAAACTCTCGACCAGACATTTATAGTATCTTATTCCCACACCAAGGTGGACGAGACTTGTCCTCAACTCGTCTCTATCTTATTACAAAACTGCTTACATCAGCAGTCTAGATGCTGGCACTTGCCACACCACATGCCTGAGGGCTAGACCCTTATCTCCCTATCTATGACAACATGCCTCATGATCTATGTCTAGACTCAACCTATGCCCATCCAACCTATGGCACATCTCCCTCTTATCTTAAACCTATGGCGTATGTCTCTCTTATCATCGCGAACCATACTATTTATGGTATTTACACAAACATGTACATATGTCGTGCATGCTATATAAACCTCAATGTCTCAGAGCTGCACCCCAGCTTTGAAGACTTGGAGATTTCCTCTTCTTGTCTTACATTCCTCTAAGGGTCGACATGACCATCCGTATTCCTCTTTATCACGCTATGCTTTAGAGTGTTTCAGGTATATAAGGAGTACTGTAGTGGATGCGAAAGTACTACTAGCTGTAGTCCATGAGATAATACAACAGCCTATGATGTAAGCAAGATTGGGATATAAGAGGGAATACTAGATCTGGACAGTGGATCAAAGGAGAAAGTAAGGTCTGTTGTAGAGCTTTGCACAGCTCTAGGTTTATATCCAGGCTTTCCACCATATTCCATCTCCTCTCCATCATCACCAGAGGCACCTGTTGTTAAGACCGTGAACAGGAGGTCTGAAACAGCTCTGGGTAACTCTGGAGTTGTTGGTCATAATGGGACTTTGGCTTTAGTGACTCAGAGTGGAGCACTGTGCCCTTGTTGAGACTTTCTAAGTGTCCCGGATTTTGGAGGAGCAGAGATCAAGGAGATTGAGACAAAGGATAGGAGGAAGACAGGGGGTGTTTAATTCGATAACTAGCTAAAGTACAAAGTACAAAGTATAGCAGACAGAAGTTTATATACAGAGTTCAGGGGCTATGTACAGGAGGGAGGAAACCAAAGGCTGGAGTACAAAGCTATGTATGGGGAGAAAACAAAGCTGGAGCTGTGCAAGCACAGGATCAGAGATAAGTACAGAGTGAGACTAAGACATAAGGAAAACAAGGAGATAATGTAAAATAGGTAAAGTACATAAATCGGAGAAGGAGGAAAACAGGACTGGAGGGAACAGGGGGCGAGATGTGTAAGAATGCACCAGAGTTTGTGAAGGGAGTTCCGGAGGAGAGACCAGAGGGTCAGAGGTGACGGTTAGGGTTGGGATATGATACCTGTGCATTGCCCATGGACCATTCTGTGAGTCCTAAGTTTGTTTAGCATGCTCCAGACTGATTTTCCATGCTCCAGCTGAATTCCCATGCTTTGGCCCATTTGCTGAAGTTTCAGTCCAGTGCTCTTGTACTCCAGTCAACTTTCCCATGCTCCAGATTGCACTCAGCAGTCATTCCCTTTCATTCCGGACTCTTTTACCTACCTTTTAAGCACTCAATTACCCATTTACACAGTTTTGGGCATTCCCAGTCTATACAAATGATGTAACTAGCACTTTTTCAGAACTTACTTCTGCACTACCTACTACCTATCATATTTTCTGAATGACCTATGACTTTCCGAGCCTTTCTGACTGACCAAAATTGACTTTTCATTACCTGAAAAATCCAAAATATGCTCCGCACCTCCTGGACTCAACTGGAAGTCCACCCATCAATCCCCCTCACTCAATACTTCTCCTCAGACCCACTAGGAACCCTTTGGGATGAATCACAAACCTTGCATTCACACACAACAGCCTAGCTATATCCCTACAGCTAAGTCATTGATTTTACACCATTATGAAAGGGGAATATGAAATATGCGAAATGAAAACAACTGTACCAATGCAGTTAGAAGTCTCTATAGAAGGCGTCAAATGAAGATGATACATAAAGGGGGTTACCAAGAAGGGAAGAGTTTGTATTAGATGGAAATAAGTAAAATGAGTCATTGTACAGAGGTTCATAGTCCTCAGGGAATAGGATCCTGAGGCATTCATCTGGTAGGTCACTGCAAAAAGCATCTGTTAGGATACTTGTAACACGAAGGAACACTTTGTGGAAAAAGAGGGAGACAATCTCTTCAGCGGTGATGGACTTTTTGGTGGGGCAAAGAATTACCCCCTTAGTAAGGCTATGGTCGACCATGACCAAGAGAGAATTGAAGCCTGTGGTGGGGAGAGATCTGTTGAAAGGGGTGAGTATATACAGAATGAATGGAAGTGAGAGGAGGGGTTGAGGGATGGGTGTTCAATTTGTTTTGTTGATACTAAGCACAACCATTGACATATTTTCAAATGTATTGGGCAAGGCCCAGCCACTAAAATTCTGTGGCAACACATTGGTGGATTTTAAGGTAACCAGGATGGCCTGTGGTTTTATGGCATTATTGGAGAATGGAGTATTGGAGGGTGTTGTTCTGGGGAATATAAACATGTTCTTGGAACATAAGGACACTGTCGGAGTATTGCCAGTCAGAGAGATGAGACTGAAAGGCAGGGGGAATGGAGCCATTGAGGAATTGAAGGACCTTGTGGATGATGTCATTGAATTTCAAATGGTTTATGACCTTCTGGCAGAGGGTAGAGTTGATGGGGTTGATAAAGAGGGAAGGGGAAAAGAGTGTGACATCATCATTATTGAAATGACTCTCAAAGCCATAGTATGAATTTGTGAAGTAACCACAATGTCACTGAATGATCATGAAAGAGGCATGAGATGTAATTATATTAAATAGAGATTGTGGGAATGAGTAGGGCATGTTCCATATTGTGGGAGTCTGACTGCGACTGCTTGTGAGAGGAAATCTCCAAGACTTCTGTTGAAGTTAAAGTCATACTCCATTAGGCTTTGACATAACACAAAGTCTACTACACTTATAGTGAGATATGGTAAGACCATGCATGGTATTCATTTATATCTGTAACCATGTGTCTACAAGGGTCCTTGACATGTGTTACATATAGTCTAGACCTTTGTATTGAGTCCACTTCCCTTATTACTCACAAATTATGTCATAGTTGTTACGATAACTCATTTCACCTAACTTAATTTCTGCCACTTGGCTGGGTTGAATCAGTGACCTTCTATATATGGTAACTTATTCCCATATCAAGGTAGAAAGAACTTGTCTTCAAGTTGCCTCTAATCTATCATGTAACTGCTTACATCAGTGGCCTAGACCTGGTCACATATTCAAAGGGCTAGACCCTTATCTCCTTATCTATGACATCATACCCTATACCCAACACATGCTTCACATGTGGCTTCTATCTTGCCTCATGATGCAAGGCTATGCTTAATCTCTGCTATGCTTCTCTCTTATCAGCCTATGGCATATCCAACTCCTATCATATCCACATGAACTCTTATCTAACCAATGGGATGTGTTTCCTTATATAGTAGTTTACTCTAACATGTACAAACAGTAGAATAGTATATAAACTCCTGGGTCTCAAGGCTGTATTTCCAGCTTTGAAGACTTGGAGATTTCCTCTTCTCATCATCTGGCAACCAATGCCCTGGTCAACAGCTCAACCAAGCTATTTGCAAGACTATCTTATTACTCAAAGACTACCTCTTGCCTTTCAGAAGCATTAGGGTTAGATATAGCATCTAGATGCCTCTTTCTAGAGAAGAGTTGTTTCAATAGTGACCTATTACAGAAGTTTCACCTTCTTATGGTAGTTTGGCCCATTTGTTTGGTCCTATGTATACTGGGCCACAAGAGGCGGAGTTTATGTGTCCACTAAATCACTTTTTTGACACATTTCATCTTTCTAAGCATTTTTCACTTCACATCACTTATTCCATGGGTTTCTTGATGTTTCCATGAGATATCCATACATAGAGAGCTCCACAGCATGTACAAACACTTGTATAGCTATATAAACCCTGGGGATAGACCAAGGAGAGTAACAAGATACTTACTCTTATTCCCCATCTTTGAGCTCAGAAAAACCTCTCTTCCTTTACTCTACTCAATCTCTCTGTTAGCAAACTGTTGTACTGTTTGATGAGTCTCCTATCTAAGCCCTATTCCCTCTTGCCCCTGCACCATTGGAATATCCTGCATTCCCAATAACTTCAAGACTGGAGAGTCAGCTCTGTCATTCTGATACTTTATATACTATTCTACTTGTGTACATGTGTATGTTAAATACTATGTCTAATGTTCATGGGTACAGGGGAAAGGTAAATGTTACGCTCAGGCGTAGACCCAAGTGACGAGGGGCGAGGGGACGTTAACGTCGCTATTCAGCTGACGTGGCAAGGGTTTGATAGATGGGCGATCCGCTATCCTCAGCCTCAACGGTATGTCGTGAGCTGTTGACCTGGTCAACGTATGTTGTGACACAGGGACAAAGGAGTCGCTATGGGGGAGCGACGACGAGGGGGTCGAGGGGAACGCCTACTTGGTAGCAAGGCGAGGACTGGGGGGCCCGAGAGGAATCAATGATCAAGGTAGATTCGGGTAGGTCTAACTTGGGGAATACATCGAGGGTATCAAGAGGTTTATATAGACGAGTCAAGAGAGAATGAAGCGGAGCGTAAAAGGGATGACTCGACTATAGAATGCGATGGAATCGCGAAGAAGGGGAACGAGTCAGAGATAACGGTATTGGTACAGCTGCGGATACTGCGGATGAGTCACGCTAAATAGGTAAGCGAAGATAAGAGAAAAGGAGGAATAATAAAGTGGCTCAAGCGGGACTTGAACAGCGAGAGCAGTGTCTGTAGGGAAACTAGGGTAAGGGTGAAGGGAAAAGAATAGGGGTATATGCGAATCGTAACATTACCCCCCGGTTAAGGGTCAAGTCCATGACGAAGACAGAGACGTAAGGGTCCATGTCAGGAGAGGGGGAGCGGGCGGGTCATCGAGCGACTGGAGAGTGTTGAGCTCGAGAGAATGGGAGACGGCGCAGGGCCCTGTGGTAGGATTCTTGAGAGGAGGATCCGGACGAGGATGAGGGGGGGAGGACGGGGGAGCGACAAGGCCATGAGGGGCATGAGAACCGTTGATGGCCCGGGGCGTACTCCTTGCACTTGTTGCATTGGTAACGAGGGCAATTGATACGGATGTGTCCCACTGTGTGACAATGGAAGCATTGGAGAGTAGCATGGGGGC
>JBBPML010000177.1:0-52414 GCA_038090275.1 Austroboletus novae-zelandiae | reverse complement strand
CGTGTCCATGTACAACATTCAAGGTCTTGCGAGTGGTTCTCATAACATGACGATGACGGTGTTGGACTGGGAGGGGTCAGCTACATCCATGAAATTCGACTATGCATACGTCAACGAGACGAATGTAACGCATCAAGTGACAACATCGTCGTCATTATCATCATCAACCGCGTCTAAGACGTCTCTCCAGAGTCAGAGCCAGAGTCAGAGTCAGAGTCAGACGCCGTCACAGTCAATTTCGAAGAAGTCAGATTTCTTTTCTTTGTCCGAGTTATATCCACTGACGCCCATGTTGATATTTTTAGAAGCAACCTCGGATTGGTCGTCGGCGGCACGGTGGGCGGTTTCGTCCTGTTGGTGATATTGGCGGCCTGCCTATACTTGTTGTGTAAACGCCACACGCTAAAGCGCAAAGAAGCATCCCCTTTTCAAGTTAACCCATTCGCGTCAGAAGGCGGTCACAATGTTTCAGGTCCACCTCCTGCGAAGTATCATTACGAAGAACAGAAAGCAACAATTTCTGCACGATATCCAGCGACGATCACGTCCACTAATCCGTTGCGGTCTGCGCTAGGAGCGGACACTTTGTGTTCCACCTCCGAGCCAAGACCTCAGTCGATCCGAACGTCTGGAACAGCCACTGTCTCGCATCCAACCCGTCGTCTTCCCTCGAACGGTGGCGACAGTAGCTTGAGTGCTGCCCACTCGAACGTACTGGCGGACTCGCCTTTTTCAGACTCCCAGACCGCATCGCCATCGCCGCAGTACCATGATCAATCTCATCTTACTGCGGGCCAGCTCGAGTTGGTCGACCGGCTGCGGATGGATAGAGTCCCGGAGGAGACGATTGCACGGGTCGTCGGGGAGTTGAATATCCCATCGCCGGGGTCGTTTAGTTTCCTTGGGAGCGACCCGAGTAGCGGGAGGGCGAGTGGTGAACATTCGAATATGCGGCCGCCGAGTTATCAGACGGAAGTCAGAGATATATAGGTGATTTTGTAATTGGTTTCATACTTTTGTGGTCCCTGGGTCAGACGTCCTTATTCTTGACAACTACACGCGAGCTGATTTTGCCTACTGCCCATGGAATTGGAGGGACCCGCGTGACACACAGCCACAGTCGGACAGGAGATTCGGCATCACTCTTGGATTATATCCCACAACGATGTCAATATTCCTATCTGACGGTATTCCGCACAGCAATGTTTAACTTAGGCAGGCTCATTTTGAGGTTGGTTTTAACTCACCAGATTGTTCTTGAGGGCATCAAGCGGTTGATATAATTATTATGTGTTTGGATGCACAAGAATGAGAATCATGAAAGGCATGGTCTTGCCTGCCCCGGTGCCTGCTTAGTATCACGAGGCTTCAGCTACATTAAGCTACCAATAAAAGGGATCTTACACCTTCAAATTCGGAGAAGAAGGGGTGCATTCTTCAAGATCACTGCCAAGTGAGCAGTTGGGCTCTGTCAAGATAGGCCTAGGGTTCATGAACGTGATCAGAGAAGCAGTTCTACTCTTATAGTTACACAAGCACTATCAACAGAGTTGGTACAGATCTACTCCCTTCTATACAAAATACACCTCCGGGATCTTTTGCTGGGTCTTTCGCTTTTGGCAAAGTTCAAACTCCAGCAAGGAGCTCAGCCGAGTTTAGGCTTTGCCATACAATCTTCCTTGTGGTTTGGATCAGTATGGGTGACTATCTGTAGAATAAATCGGGGCGGAGGAATGTAACTCACGCGCTGGGCTCGGTTCCAACGTTGTTAGTCGAGCCTACAAAGAGCGGTGCAAGGAATCTGTGAGCTGGACCAAACATACCATTTTTGGAACTGTATTTATTCGGGGGTGGCACAGCTCGTTTTGGCATCGGCACGCCGGCAGCCTTCTATCTTAACGTAGGGCGGACATGTCACGGTAGCTTTAGTCATCGTGTTGAGAGGGCACGCTACCGCCGCCGTGCCCCATGCATGCGAGCACACTTGTAGCTCGCGGTCGACGAGGCTCCTGGGCCAACTTGTTTACGGTTGGGCCAGCAAGAAGGTCTCCGTTGAATTATTACAAACGATTTGAAACAATGATCCAAGGTATGCAAAGGGCAATGTGACGAAACGGCAGCTCTGGCGCTGCGGGCCATATTGGGCAGCGTGTATGCGGCTCCCACGCGCACAGCTCCTCTTCCACTCCTCCTCCACTCGTATGGCGCTCTGGTTCTCCCCCGCTGACTATCTTCCAGTCGGCGGCTCTCCAAATTCACGCCATCGCTCCGCCATGTTCCATTTTCCAAGAAGTGGCATATCCTTCCTCCTCCTCCTCGCCAGCGCCCTCCTCACCGGTCTCCTCGGCGGCTACATGTTCGCCAGCCCACCACACGCCCCTGAACTCTGCACGCTCCCTCTCCCTCAAAACAATCATTCTTACTCCAAAATCTCTCCCGGCCCTTCGCCGCCGGTCGGCGACCACATGGACCTCGACGCGCTACACTCTTTGGTGGCTACCACGAGAGGATACTATGCTCGTGATTATAGTATGGAATTAGGCTGGAACAATGTCTGTCTTTTTGTCTTTGCCCTCTTTTGGCACTTACCCCCTTTCAGATGCGCTATATCATCGAGACTGCTATTTACCACGGCTCCCTCCTCAACCGCACCGTCGTAATTCCCTCTTACGTCTATGCTCGTTCATGCGAATATGAGATGTGAGTGAAACAATTCTTGGGCACGTAGTTATTTATTTGCCACCAAGTCGCCTTTGCGCAGCATATGCCCCGATGGTCAATCGAAATGACGCCCTCCACACAGAGGAGTGGCGCGAGCTTCCCGATGAAGAGCAAATGGGCTGGCGCGTGCCCATGTCCGTCATGCTTAATCTTACCCACCTCCGCCGCTTCCAGCCCGTCGTCACCGTGGCCGAGTACCTTCGCCTTCACAATCTCCCAGAAGACCTTGAGACCAGCGACGGCCAGTGGGACCCTGAAAGATACCATCAGAACCCCAGTATATATAATACGCGTAACGTTCCACCTACCTTGCACGCCATCGAAAATTGGTGGTATGACCCCGAGGGCCGCAACCGCGTCGACATGTTACCCGACGACATGAAATTGCGTGGTCATTATGACCCCCTCCTGGGCAGTTCCTCACAGGGTGAACGTGGCGGCTGGCCGAGTCCATCCAAAACAGACGTATACCTGGCCCTTGAAAGCCAACTCTCTGGAAGATTGTACTCTTTTGATCTCGATAAAGCTCGCCAAACACTTCGAGAAAGCGGCATTAAAGGCATAACTTCAGACGAAGGCCTTACTCAAGTCTTGAACGACAACGGCTGGGAGGTCTTTTACACATTCCAGGGAGCGTATGTCCACTCTGATTTCAGTCTTAATGTCAATTTGACCATGTTAGTCTCGGTATGGAATATGTCAAGAACGTCGTGAACCCAATAAAGCATGTTGCGCCCCGCGACTCAATTCGTGGATTCGCGGACGATTATTACCATTTTGACGAAGACGTTCTTCTCCTAAAAGGTGGAATCCACTACCAACGAAAGCCAGTAGGTGGCGTGCGGTAATTCAGACGTCTGTGGACTCATTTCTCTCAAGGCCAGTTTACTATTTACTTCCACGTCCGCGAGAGACGACTTTGCACGACTCGTATTATACCAACTTCATCACCCCGACAACGTTATGGAGCTCGCGGCAGCAATGGCACGACGAATGTCGGACCTCGTGAATGGGCGATTGTGGATGGGCGCACACATGCGACGCGGCGATTGTGAGCTTTTGTCGAGTCTATAACCAAGTCTATGCTGATATATGCGCTTTAGTCGTACGTTATCATTGGGCCATGCAAGAGGAATTCGGAGACCACCTTGGACGAATCAAGGATCACTTGGAAAGAGGGAGAAACACTCTTCAGTCTATTCCTCGTGAATCTTTGCGTACGTACGCCATCCCGGATGTTATAGTCAATCCCCAGTATATGCAGCATCCGCTGCCGAATAAGGATGACCCGTAAGTGGTGCGATCTGCGAACCTCGTTCTGTCTCATCTCAGGACTGCAGGGTTTACATCGCCACCGACGAACGAGATCCAGGAAACCTTGCCTACCTTCGTGAACATGGTGTTGTTCGTGCCCCGGATCTCATCACAATGGAGGATCGCCGACGTTTTGGATGGCCATTGTTGATCACAGACGTGCTCGGGATTGTCGAACAAGAGTTGCTATCGCGCGGCAGTTTCTTTTATGCACACGCACTCAGCTCTGTCGGTGGAGGTGTTATCAACATCCGTGCCGCAGAAGGTGCTGATCCGCGGACTGCAGAGGTTGATTGAAGACAGTCTAGTTGTTTTATAAGTTTTTTTGTAGATTACCCCTTCGTTGTAATCATGGATAATTGTACACAGGTGATAAGCAATTAAGACGTGCTTCGCATACTTGGATCCGAGAGGAGTCCTATTTAATTTCTTCCTGGGCGGTGAGACTTTGCCGTCACGGGTACGGTCGATCAGCTTATTTGGGTGCGTGAAACACTCAGTGATGGGATCGCGCAATCGCCCTACAGAAATAAAAGGACATCAATCTTGCCCGTCCCATCCCCACCGCCACAATAATGCCGTCAGTCACGCTCGTCACCAACGTCAATGTCAGGCAGTCCCGCCATCCGATCTAGCACGCCTTCTAACTCTAGAACTCTTAGCTCAGCGATGATGAAATCCGAACGTTCGTCCCAAAATTCACCAAGGCCCGTTGAAATTCGAGCGCTTCGAAGCATCGGCGGCGCTGACTCTTGTACCAGTTCTGCGCGGAGACGATCGGGAAATCGGAAGAAAACTTTAACGTCGACTATAGTTATCATCCCTACCTGTTCGCCAAAGGCGCGTTTGAGCCTGCCGTCAAGCTACAAGTCGTACGTTTCGTCTTCTTCAACGTCTCCATCCTTGTCAAAGATGTTCCATCTAGGTTTCTATGAACAACACGACGCCGGAAAACGTGCAACGATGGGCAGAAGCCTTCTTCCAGTATTTCGAGACGAACCTAGGCGTGCCTCCGAACCGCGGTCATTTGTAAGGCGCCACTGGAATGCCAACATTCTCTCGATGGGGTGCGTACTGACACGTTGGACAGCACGTTTACGGACCCCGGCGAACAGTTTGTAGGGCGAGTGTCCGGCTTGTCGTTTTGCACGCTCTATTGCTCATGTATCTTGTTTCACCACAGCATAGAAGGTTCGACGGCGAAGGTGGTTCGGCAGAAGGCCAGTCATTGAGATTGGGGAATACAGCCAAACGTCTGTAGAAATATGTGTGTGTACCACTAGGGAATCACGGAACGAGCAAGAGCACCCCATGTCAAGAATACCGGCCTGGCCCCACCCGCATGATGTGTCAAGGTGCCGGCTCGGCCCGACCTGGCAATTTATATATGACCGAGTCAGCGTCTTGCTCAAGTTTGCTCGCCCCGATCATGCCCTTGATTTCGCTCACCACCAACGCCAAGGTATACGTCCATGTAATCTACCCGTCGATCGCTACGTTTCACGTGCACACCGCCAGTTCGAGTCCGAGGACGCCAAGAAGGCGTTCGTGGCCGACTTTTCAAAGGTATTCTGGGTCGCTGGCGTGTCTGGGTGCATCCCGTCGGACATGACCTTGGTTTTCTTCCTAGTTTTGTTCCGAGATGATGGGTAAAGACGAAAAAGTCTTCAACGTCGACGTCGCCTTTAATCCCTATCTCATGTACGGGGGCACGTTCGAGCCCGCCGTTATGCTCAAGATCGTCGGTCTATCCCATTTGCGTCTGTCGATATGATCATGACTCGATGAGAACGCTAGGTGAGCGTCGGTAACGTCAACCCAGCCAATTCGCAGACGTGGTCCAAAGAGCTCTGGGGCTATTTCAAGGAGAAATTGGGCGTGCCAAATGATCGAGGTCTCATGTATGTTGCCATTGTTGATCGGTGCTGATAAGGATGGTGATCGTTTTTTTTCACTTTCCTTTTTGTCAGGGCTTTCACGGATCCTGGCCCTGCGTTCATTGGGTAAATTGCCTTCTTTTTTCTTCTGCGATAACGGCATCATGAATCGAGTTTTGCTCATTGTATTTCTCAAGGATCAATGGGACCACACTCGACGTTTTGCGGGCAGGGCGATGACGGCGTCTGACTAGGTCATCGAACTCATCGAACACGATGTCAAGTTTAGTTTAGACTATATGTACTTTTTTATTGCTTGTGAGCAACTAGGTGTGCGATACGAAAAATCTGCCGATTTTCGCCGTGTTTGTACAGACGTGCATGAGGTGTATCGACTTGTTACGATACCGATGCTATTTCTTCTTCCCGCCCTTTCTTTTGGTTTGTGGGGGGTTACATTGTCGCCTGCAACTATACATCTTCACATCGTACAACCCCTTTGATCCACTAAACGAGTGTCTGGCATAAAAATTGCGACGATCGAGAACTAGAAGCTTGGGTATGGGGTATCTAGCCAAATTCGGTTTGGTTATTGCCGGACGACGTAAGATTGGACAGGCTACTCTGGGGTCTCACTTCTTCTCTCGACGTGGTCCCTTTCTCCACGTCACGGTCCTGTTTGCCGTTGGGTCACAAAAGCAGTTTCAGATTGGAACGAAGGGCATACCCTTTCTGACGTGGAAAACGTGCTGCGCACGCCCATCTCTTCGCTATCTCTGGTCGTCAAATCGATAATCGGCACGCTCCATGGCGGCCACGGTGGGGTGTGTGACGAATAACCTCCTCCCCGTGCGTTAAGCCTAAAATGAGCAATGTTAGGAATGTGGCCGATGAACCAAGTAGGAAGGCTGACATTGCCACTGTAGCAAGCTGGCTTCAGTATACCTGAATCTCATGGGCAGAACAAGAGCTTACATAGCGTGTTTGTGTACAGCTTACTCTTGCACGAATGAAATGGCATCCTGATCGATGAAAATATCCCGGTCGGCGGCGACGACAAGAAAAAAAGGCCAAACACGCTTACCAATACAAATAGTCTTTTGCAGAGAGGTAGGAAGAAAGTAAACCAATCTGAAGAATGGATATCAAGATTGCCCGGTTCACTATAAACATGAATATCGTTTTAAATGTTTCTGGTTTCCTGACAAGGGAAACCGAAACGCTGTTTTCATACACGAATATACTCAACAAAAACCTACTCACTTCATGGAGTCGAGACGTGGGGTGCCCAACATATAACACAAGGAAGCTGATAGAAGAAGATTTGATGCGAGAGCAGATGACTCCTCAACCGTCACCAAGGTCTAAAGACATGACTTTTCAATCGTACGAAACTGAAACAGTAGACCTACCTGAAACATTACTCGAGGAGACATTTCCAAGGAAATACCACTCAAAACGGTTCGGGCTGAAAAGAGAAGTAATCTTAGTCTTGTGTAAAAACTCGCCAGGTGATCTGCTCACCAGTCCCCGCGACTAACGAGGCAAGAGGGTAAATACTGATCCGCCATGACAAAGCTAGCTCACACTCACCGAATGCAAGGGTGGCAAAGATGAGCTGTCGACGACACTATAGCCCTGATTACGAGGACAACAGCAGAGCCACTCACCATAAGTGCGGGTGCAGTGCGTCCAAGCGGGAGAGCATCAACGGCGTTGCTGACTATGGAATATGAATTCTAATCAAGGCATCGATATCTCGAGTACATTTCTGCGTACCAAGATAGATCCGAGTAGCCAAAAACATTTGAACCCTGCCGGAGCAACGCAATACATCAACGGATCAACCTTAAGACGATGGATGCACATACATGGCAGTGACGAGCACTGTCAACCCATTCTCTATGATCCATGAACTAGCAATCCGGTATATCAGGACAAAAATGGGTTAGATGCTGTCGGTCACCTACACGTGAACCCTTTCCAAAGCCTCCACAATCCCGAAATTCGTAATCTAGAGGTAATTTTTTCATATAAAAACGAGGGTGCTGATTAAAGAGGCACGGACGAAATAGTTGTAGATGGTCTCCGCTGTCAGAAGGCTCGTTGCCGGGTCAAGGATACTTGGTGAGAGTTAGTTACTCGTGTCCGGAGAGTTTATATCCAAAACAGCCATACAGCAAGGAAATAATCTGCGAACGTGGTCAATTCCTCGGTATCATTACGTGAAGAAACGCTTACTAATGCCTTCATCGTCCACCGGTCCTTGTTGTCTCTCGTGAAGTAAATGAAACCTTGAACGAGTGAAATTCCGACAAAACTAACCATATGCTCAGTGCTCAGCATCGCCCGAATGAAAGCTTGATAGATAATAATACGCACCATGTAGAGATAACAAAGCCTACGATCATGAAATGGAAGGAATGCGATAAACATCTCGGAAAGCAGCAGATCGACGACACACTCACCCCAGTACATAGCGGCGTAGAATTGACCTACAGGGACCAGGTCTCCACCAGCACTGACCATGTTAACCATGGTTGAGGTCGTCACTACGTCGTAGAGGGTGTAAGCTCTAGATGTCAGCAGTTCGAGACGGGTCAACTCACACCTCAAGGTATTGAAAATAAAACAAGCAGGGAAGGGAGCAGAGGGCAACTGCGGGGTGAGCCGATCAAGGGAACGGTGGAGCAATGGCTTTTCTAGGCCTGTACTTGCCTCGGGGCCAATAGTCTCTTGACGTTAGTGCAAATTGTCTAGACTCTCGAAATGTTCTAGTGCTTGGATATTTTCGGGGAGACCTGTATATGATGCCCACACGCATCTCGAAAAGTCGAATGAAGTAATATTAATTGCATCGCGGATCCTAGGCATGTTTTGGAAAACAACGGGAGCTCTTCTAGTATTACACACGCACCCGAAGGCTCGGCTGAAATATTCGGTATGTTTGCGGCGGTGGGACGTATGATGGCATCGGCAGGATGTTTTACAAACAAATGCGTCCTTTGTGCACGATGACAACATATCACCGTGCAACGACAAGTTTTTTTGAGGAAGTTGCCGAATTTACGTTTATATGTACGTCTGCTGATGTGATGGGCTACTCTGATTTGTTGAGGACTCACTTCCATTTCTCCTTATGTGATCTAAAGTCGCACTTGCCACGCTGATAGGGATTGGCGGTATGCCCGCCGAATGTTTCCGGGAGTCGGTTCCCACCTAGCCTCGCAAGTCGGTCCGCAACGGATAGGGAAGCAAATCTGGTTATATGCGTCCTTAATCAAAGACACAAGTTAAGTTACTTGAAGGCAAGGTACATCATAGTCTCGTACAGCCTGCTTCTGAGCAAGTGGTGTGGCGACCTTTATTAAACTTGTCAGCATCCCAGATCCGCTGTAAGAGATCATACCAACCTGACTGGCGATGGCTGCCACAAAGGCTACCACTGGGAAGCACGCCTCGATTCAAGATGGCTAGAAGGTGGAAAAGGCAAGGACCCTCTTGAGTGCATCCTCTAAATGGACTGCCATCCGAAAAGAAGCAGAGGTCGGGAATTATTTTGTGACGACCCGATGTGTCCCGATGCAACTAGAACATAGCGAGGCCTAGTCGTGTGAAAAATACTCAGCGCAGTGCGGCGACCTCCTCCGATTCGGACGTAAAAAAACACCCGCCAAGACAAATCGTTCCGCCTGGGCTAATTCAGGAACTTGCATCAAAACTTTGATCTACGGTAGACTATTAGCATGCAATTTGGCCATTTTTGAATTTGTACTACATCGACGGGTAAAAAGCATCATTAGCTCGAGCGCGTACAAAAAAAAAGTTGCGCTGGCCAAGCACAAAAACTTGCACCGATCTCTTGTGTAAACGAAGGAGGCTTATGAGAGACGCTAATTTTGAGAAACACAGCGTAGCTGCATGGCGAAGGGAAAATAAAATAAAATAAAGACCTGATAATCATCAACACCCGACAAGAGTTACTGTAAAAGTCCAAGAAGCTGGAGAATCGAACATTAATACAGCAAGGACTACACTCGCCAGAAGCCGAGATTCAGACTCTCCTGCGTCCGGGAAGCGCCGTTTTGGAAAACCCCCGTGTAACATTGTATCAGTGCGGTACTGATAAGGCTACTGGATCCCTGAAACGTCAGAAAACACACCTCGAGAACATACTAGCCTGGTTGCTTCATAAAAGGGACCTATGCGGTTAGAACCTTCCTTTCAGCGTTAGTTTCAACTTTGTGGCGCCACGATGCTCATCCATCGCATATATTCGTGCCAGATTTCAAGCCCGTCTATGATACAACGCTAAATGTCGGAAATAGGTCGCTGAGACGTGGCAGACTTCTAGCGGGATTTCCCACTACAATGGACCCTTCCATTGACTTGATCATTGAGGCGTATAACCTTCAGCAAGGATCAGATGGCGAGAGAATATATGCGGTTTGACATCGACGCTCCCCTGGTCTGCAAAAAGGGCGGACTGCATTGAATAAACTTCGTCTAGAGTCGAATGCGATGCCCCAAAAGAAGTTGCGCTCCATTATGGCCTGCCACTAAGCAATACTTGATTGATGGATGCAAGATACGTACTAGTTAAACTGGTGATACCATTAGTAAAACGAGAAAAATTCTCAAGCCTGGTGCCTTATTTCTCCTCTGTGGGCGACTCCGCAAATATCTCCGCCAGAGCGTTCATGTCACCGGATTTTGCAATGGTATCGGACTGCTTGACTAAAGAAGTGATGGTCGTGTCCCCGGTTCTCGAGGTCTGCTGTTTGATTTTGGCCAACAATTGTTTTGTTGCCCAATCAAAGTAAGCCGACGTGCTCGTCTCCCATGGTCTCTTTCCAGGATCTGCCAAAGGTAACTGGGTCAAAGCGGCGATAGACTCTGGTGTAAGAATCGGGAGGGACGAAACAGCCGAGAACATCTTTTCCAACTGCTCGGGGACTTGACCAAGCTCGGACAGTTGGGGTGATTGAAGGAACGACAGCTCATTTTGCTGATGTTCGCTTACACGGACCTGAGCGGCGGACAGCCTAACGCATCGAGCCAGCAAGCGCTTCAAGCGCCGTTGCTGTGAACACATGAGAACGACAGTAAATTGCATGTTCGCGAAAACCAGCGTATCTGACTTGCCGCATCGATCTTCTTGCGCAGTTCATCAATCTCTGCCATGAGTTCGGCTTCTTTCTCCGGTGGATGGGTCAAATCGAGACCGTCTTGGTGGGGCACGACGATGGGCAAGTCGGCGGGGATGGCAAAGATGTTGCGCAGTGACCAGGTCTCGAAAAAGTCAAAGGCGATGTCTGTGTGGTACTCTAGCAGTGTCTGAAATGCGACGAGCCCTTGCTCGACCTCCTGCGTGCTGTCCCAGTCCTCGTTGACTCTCTGTTCGCGATCGGATGCCCAGCGGAAGAGGAACTCCTCGAGACCATCGACGGCGTTGGTGATGGCCTCGTTTGCAAAGTTGATGATGTCGTCGAGGAGGAGCTGAGGAGAGAACCGGAGGATTTCAGGGAGCAGGACGGAAGGCACCGTCGGGCCCTGTGCGCTCATCGTGGTCCACCGCGAACCGCGTCGACCACAGCCACACATCAACTAACTGACACCAGATACTCATGGCCGACAGTGCCTGGACCATTGATTCCAACGAAGCCCTCGTCCTTTCTTCCGGTGAGTGCAACGAATCACTCGCCGACATGTTGCCAATTAGCATGCTGCAGTCCGCGCACAAGAGGACAAGCAAGTGCTTGGAGAAAACGAGGTATTCCACCCAACATTCACATATCCCGTGAGTATGCCTTTGCGTCTGCAGGGCAACGCTCATAGGATTCAAAAAAGATTTATGGAGAAGACGAAAAGATTTATGGTTACCAGGATCTTGTTGTTGACGTACGCACGCCGCATCGTATCTTGTCTGAAGAGGAAAAGTTAGTTGACAAGACCAATAGTTCCGTTTCGCATCTGGATCATTGGCACAATTTTTGTCGGTTCGCTATGCAGGAAAACTTCCCTCTTCGACGGTGGACGACGTAGAGAGCATCTTTAGCTCATTCATACCTCCAGGTGTGTGTCTCTCCTGAAAATATGCTTCAAAATATGACACCCCGAAGGATATGAGACGGACGAAGAAGCATTTCTAGCTCGTGTCGAACAGGATGCCACATCCTTTCATCCTATTGGAAAACGTATCTATTCGTATACACGCCCCGCATTAAACGCACCCTCCGGAGAGAATAGCGTAGAGTATGAAGTGTACCATGTAAGGTCCAACCATACATGTCTGTGTTTAGGTGACTTAATCTTGTAGGCTACCTTCGACGATCCTGGTTTCAGGGAGTATCATAGGCGAATGCAGTTATTTATACTGCTATATATCGAGGCTGGCTCGTACATCAACGAAGAGGAGGACGGATGGGAATTCACGGTGCTGTCAGTAATTCGTTCTCCGCCTCTATCTTCTGGACGTCTGACTTCCCCCCTTCCCCAGGTACGAAAAGCGAAAGCGAAGAGACGGAACCCCAACGTACCATTTCGTGGGTTATTCATCGCTCTATGACTTTTATTGTTTCCCAGAAAAAGTACGGTTGCGATTGAGGTGAGCATACTGTCCTTGCTGCACCTCGCTCGCTGATTCTCCACGAAACAAAAGTCAATTTGTCATCCTTCCCCCATACCAGAGGCAAGGCCATGGATGTAAGCAATCGTGTGTCAACCAGCATGCTCCTACGTATGATCAACGTCTTTCGTGCAGCCGAGCTTTACATTGCGATCTATAACTTCGTTCTGTCACGTCCTGACGTGTCTGAGCTGACCGTGGAAGACCCAGCGGAGGCCTTTGAGGATTTAAGAGATCGCAACGATTTACGGATGCTTCGCGCGAACGAGCGATTCATGAACGAAAGCTTTGGAGCTCAGAGTGCGACGGCTTCCCATGGAGGTGGCCGCGTTCAAAAAGCGAGGTCGCATTTACGGACGGTACCGAAAACTGGTTCGGGGGGTGCTCAAGGTCGGGGAAAGATGGGTCCTCCGGTGGACAGAGCGTGGTCGGAAAAGTGGCGCAAAGATCTCAAAATCGCGGGTGTACGCCATCCGGGCCCTTGCTTTCTTTTTCGCGGATAGGGCATCTGACCAGCGCTTGTTTATAGAGACAGTTTCACCGGCTCGTGGAAATGCTCATCATGCTGCACCTTGATCCCACGGATGCACAGAGTGCGAAGGCGTTCCGATTACAAGTCAAAGAACGCCTTTATCGCTTCAACTTTGTGAGTGGACAGCGTGCCACGTAGTTTGTGACTTGCTCAGGTGCTTTTAAACTCCAGGAAATCCTAGCTCAGATGGACAAGGAAGAACGGTTACAGAAACTGGAAGAGACTTTCCAGACTGTCCAAGAAGACTATAAGAGACTACTAGCTACTGTCCGATGAGACTAAAGAAATCCCTTTCTGACCCCAGAAATACGAGTGCATGTAATTCCACATCTGTCTGAATGAAAGAGAGCATTTAATAGTACAATAAATAAAGCACGACAACGATAGTGATACACAAAATCTAAGGTATCAAAGCCCGGAGGTATTCGATCCCGTCCTCAAGTAATGTATGTGCAAAATCATGAAAAGTGGAATATTCCAACCGTGTTGCCAAAGCCAGCTATGCCTACAGAGTGTGGCACCTGGAATCCTACAACGCGCGTGAATGGTAAACGGGGATGATCTTGATTAGCTGGATGTGCAATTTTGGAGGAAGAGGCCGACGAGGATAAGGGATGGCCGTCAGACAGAGTAGACATCACAGAGCTTCGCATGGTGGACGTGGAGAGCTCATAGGACCAGCATTCCCATCGATCGAGAGCCGCACTCGTCAGCCCTATACAATGGGTCGATGAGGTAGGGGAACAGGCAGCAACCTTGTTTCCGCCTTGTGAACGAGATATACGTCGGACACCTACAACCCTGCCCCTAATGAGATCCCACCCAGCCCGCTCAGAGGTTGCTTCGCCAGTTTTGAACACAGTGACGTCTTTTCGAATAGACGAACGGTCAAGAGGACCAAGGGCATAACCCATCTCACACTCGTCTACTGGAGCAAGCGTTTCAGATGGACGGCGCAACGATTCTTTCTCGGATGCCCTTCGAGATAGTATTCCGTGCCCAGAAACAGGAAATGAAGAGGTATCCGGATCTGACGAAGTGCTTGATGATGATAGTCTTCTGGAAAATGCGGATGGAGAAACGAAACTGCTGCTTCTGGAGCGCCGGCCCGAACCCAGAATGGTACCTGCCTGGGGGGAACTTCTTGGACAAGAACAGCGTCTTGACTGGGAGGGAAAATAAGTTCGATAAAAAACGATGGCATGGCCAACGGAAAAGGCAACCACAAGACTATCGATAGGAAGCTCACCGCAGAGGTGACAGGTCTCTGAGCGGATAGGCGAAAGTCGTAATTGATCGATCGTTCCATGTGGTTCGTCTATGACCAACAAACACTCGGAAGAGCCGGCGTCCCATAATGAGATCACACCAGCGTCTGAAGCCACGCCAATGACGGTCTGTTCATTTTCCACGAAATTAACACCGCAGGCATAAACCGTTGCAACACGGTCAATTGGGTTACCAGCAAGCAGATGGCACCAAACGGGTGGAGATTCTTGAGTGTCGCCGAGTCCTATGATTTCTACTGAGCCGTCCTCCAAGGAGAAAGCCACAAGTAGATAGCCCGTCGATCGCATAGATACGATATTGGCTCGGACCACAGCCGGAGACGAAACTGGTTTGATAGGTGATGAACACACCTGTGGAGCAAATCTCCACCGTATGACAGTCCCATTTCCGTAACATACAAGAATGGCTGGGGGGTCGTGTGGCTGTGAATTTGGCCCAACTTTCTGTTTTGGAGTGGTTGGATGTGCACGAGAAAAGTGGAGCTTTGTTACTCCCGGAATCTTGTCAAGGGTAACCAATGGTGGATATGGTTTGACATCCGTCCCGGAAATAGCACAAACATTAACGGTTCCCGAAGCAGTTCCGAACGCGAGGAAATTACCAGTGTCGTCTAGCGCGAGTGCAGAGATTGTTTCTCTGAGACTCGGATTGTACGACCTGACGACTACGGGCTCTGCGTCTCTGGCACGCCAAAAGCTCACTTCGTTTTGTAGCCCAACTGCGGCGATGGCTTGTCCATTTTTGCTGGCTGCCAGCAACTCCACGTCCGTCGCAAAACCACGTGGCAACGTCGAAAAAAGGATACGGTCACCAGGAGTGGTTTCAAGTTTGCCTGGAACTGTGTTTCCGCCATCTCGATTGCGCTGAGCCTCCAAGAGTTCTGCATCTTTGAGTAGGTAGAGCAAAAGCGCATAAAGTGGGAGGATTGTCAACGCCATGGGAACCGGGAGAATTTTGAGAAGCCAGAACACTATATCCAACGTCGATGTCGAAGGTCGAAGGCTATGTTGAACGCTCTGACTGACTGTACCAGCTGGTTGGAAAGCGACAATAGTGGGTACTTCTACTCGCAAATGAACCACATTGTGTTCTTCAGGATTGAGGACCTTCCATAACCACCAGGATGGATCTTGAGTTTGATTGAGTGGCTGCTTGGTAAACTTAGGGAAGGCGGGATGAAAAGTGACACCAAGGTCGGCTTCGCCATACACACTTGGGCGAGTCAGCGCATAGAGCGTAGCAGTAGTTGCCAGGAGCTAGCGTGAGGTGAACATTCGACCCAAAAATTTACGGACGAAGTGACTGACCAGCAAAAGACTGATGTTCTTGATAGCACGGCCCTTGAGTATGACCTTGAGCTGATACGTAAAACGCTGTTGCCATGACGCAGAGGTTGACGGAGTTTCCTGCTGCGAACCTACCACAATTGGAGTCAAACTTGGGTTTTGCCTGATAAGCTCGTCAAGCTTTTCGCAAAGTGTCAGAAAATGAATCGACTATGAATATGGGCCAAATTACTTGCCTCTAAACGCTGAATATCAATTGAAAGCACAGCCAAGAAAAATGTATGTGCCAGGAACCAATGAGCCACAAGCACCACTACTGCAAACGTGCAAAACTGGCTAATGGCACCAGTAGAACACCGCGCGATGGTTCCTAACACGCAGTTATAACCTACGACCTTGAGAGTGTTGGATGCCCCAGCACGACTCAAGCCTTCGGCTATTCTCTCTTTGACGGGAAGAGTGACAGATGTTTTTGTGACTGCGTCGACCTGAGGGAACCGAGAGGTCAGTTTGAAACCTTCAAAGATGAAGGACTTTAATACCAAATTGAACATATTCTCCGCCCCAACAAAGATAATGACAATAGGAAGCAGACTCCTAGCATCCTGCCATGAGAACTGAACACACTTCGAGAAACGCTCCAAACATACCACGGGACCATGGTGACTTTGAAACGCATTAATGAGCAGACGCTTAGGCTTGTGACAGTACTCGCAGCAATTTCGAAGAGGGCAGTAAAAGTCAAACCAATCCTGGTGTGGACTCCATTCATGCGCTTCATGGACCCCCCCACATAGGCAAAAAATATCCCATACGCAAGGTAAACAAATGAAGAGATAGAAGCAAAGCCATGCTTCTTGGAAAGACCGTGGTCATACTAACAAGCGTCAAGGCGAGTCATGAACGGGAAAGGATGCAAAACTGACCTCGAGGGCGATAAGTGTTGGCTCAATTGTCTCGGTGAAGGCGTCGTTGCCTTGGGTGAGATTTTTTACGATATTGAGCCAGCTATCATGACTAGCTTTGTTCAAGCAGTCAGATTCAGGAAAAACAAATGTATGGACGAGAAATTTTGCCGAATCAATGGTTGCCGTACTTCTTTCCAAGCTTCGTCCAGCAAGAACCATCTGAGGAGTGATAGGTATTCCGGCCACGGAAACCTCGTCATAATTCTTCAGGGTGCTTGGGATATTCGCGTCAGATTGGAGGCGTGTCTCTTCGTGATTCCAAAATGCAAGGGGACTGAACACGAGACAGTCGTTTTTGCCTGCTTCAAGGCAAGATACGCCTTGAGACTTGAGACGGTCTAATATTCGTTGCTCAAGTTGCAAGGCGGACGCTAGCGTTTGGCTCGTCAATGCACCTGCGTCATCAGGAGGGTTGCTGTGTAACAAGAGGCGTTCCACTCGAAGCGTGCGATCGGAGCCACAACGTGCGCGGATGAGCTCATCTCGGAGTGGTTGAATGCTAGAGTGACCCTGCCAAAAGTCCTGGAGGTCTCGAAGGGCATCGCTTCCGAAAGCGAGGTAGTCTGCGAGAAATGAATCGACGACATTTGAGGTGGATGCAAGACGCGAATACGACGGTGTCGATGAATAAATGGCTAGTGCGGGGTAGGACAGGGATGTGATGACTACGGCGGACACGATAATAAGACGAATTTGGTGAGTCGCACAGTGTCTATAAGTGTGTTATTGGATCCCGAGACGGAGACGGGTTGGAACGCACATTCCGAAAGACCGCAGGAATGTGTCTGCCAGCGTCCGTATACGTCGAAAGGCGATGGTGGTGGTGGAGAACAAGCCTCCAGACGGTCGTGCCATGCGAAAAAGAGATGTTTGTGGGGTTGTTCAGGTCGTCGAACACATTCTACGGTGTCGTGTTGCAAGCAGTCGGCTGAATCATGTTTTCGCGGTCGCTCCGTGGGCACATGCACGCACACCGCGCATCACGTGTCTCCAATTAATTCGTGCGCGACAACTGAATCCATAGCATTGAAATAGGCTATATCGTGTAGTCTAAGTATACCCTTGCCCCCAGCCCTGCATCCCACGTCGCTGTTACTTCCGGGAATTTGCCTGCGAAAGTTGCATCAGGCCATGGAACCGTGTGCGATAACTATCGCCATAAAGTAGAATGACAAGTCCGTTGACGAAGCCCCTGGCCACCCGAATCATGTGAGCGTCTAGTTTCTACGGAATAGAAAAGGCCAAACCAGCTTCGAATTAGAGAAGGGATGGGATAGTCGAGAACCTTCGGAATGGTGGTCTGGAAGAGAGATGGCCATCTATCGGTAACGATCGCTTTTGGGTTTGTCAGGGAGCGAAGGCCCTCAGGACCACCTGTGGCAGATAGTCAGAAATGCCATGTACATGGGATCGTACCAACTCACTGAAACGTCCGTAACCACTTGCTTTCGTGCCCCCGAATGGAAGGTCCTGACTGCAGCAAGAATTTCATATACACCAATATGAAATGTTGGTTGGCTGACTTACTTCAACTGTGCATCATATCATCAGAAACATTGATCGGCAATCACCAACGTGGACTCACATAAAACACTCCGAAATCGTTGATGGAAACCATTCCACACTCGAGTTCGCGAGCAACTTCCAAGCAAAGGTCCTGGTGGGGACCAAAAACGCTAGCACCAAGTCCATACTTGGTGCCATTTGCAATCTTGATCGCTTCTTCGATATCGTCATACCGGATAATCAAAGCAATTGGCGCAAACACTGATTTGATGGATTTAATGATCAGGGTACAAAATACGCAGTCAACGATAAGCTCACGTTCTGTCTGTGCAATTCTCCACTTGGGATCGACATCACCAAGTACAGTTGCCGTGAAGTACGCGTTGCCAGCTGAAGAAGTATGCAGGTACCTTTTACCGCCAATGTCCTTTTGAGCACCTGCTTCATGAGCTTCGAAGATGAGATCTTCGAGTACATCGAAACGATCATTTGTAAGCATGCATCCGCAATCGACTGTATTGATGAACCCTTCTCTAGATGGCGCCAAAACAGAACCGACCCGTAACTTTTTGACCCGATCCGTCAAAACTTCATAAAGTTCGTCGTACTGTTCCGAATGTACGATGAATCGCTCAATACCGATACAATTCTGGCCAGCATTTTGGCTAAAGAGAAGTAAGAGAGTGATCGGCGTGACACGAACGGTCAAACTTACAAAACACCCCGCATCCAGACACTTGCCCACTTTTGGATGTCTGTATCGGGGAGAATGATTGCTGGATCTTTACCACCCAACTCCAGCGTTACAGGGGTTAGATTTTCCGTGGCGGCCATAGCCACCTAAAGTCCAATGAGCAATTCATCAAGGGTACGCTCGGGTCTCCGCACCTTGCGTCCGACCTCCTCTGAACCGATGAATGTGATGTGTTTGATTAGAGGTGACCTGGTAAGGATCTCTGCTTTGTCGGGCCAGCAACAAACCGTCTGAAATCAAACTCAGAAATGGCGAATGAACCGGAGACATTCACAGACCTGAACTATGTCAGCATTGTGGCCACAGGCTTCCAGCGCCTTGTGTATCGCTCCGACGAACCACTCGGTAGACCAAACGACGTGTTCAGAGCACTTGAGTACGATGGCATTACCAGCAAAGATGGAAGCTATAATGGGAGACCAAGCATTGTGCAGTGCTGCAGATTCGCATAAGAAAACATGCTGTCTGATACAATCTATCCACGCACGGTAATTCCAAGATACGATAGCACAGACTACACCCTTGGGTTCATAAAAGACTTGCGACTTCTTGTAGCTCAGCAACAAATTTGAATATCTCGTTTCGGTTCGTAAAGCACGTTCTCCATGATTGATTAGCCATTCCAATTTCGAACACGTTGTCAGAATTTCGCCCAGGGCAGCATCGATCACTAGAACAAATTATTTCATCCCACAAACCTGCTCGAAAGGCACTCGCTTACAGGTTTTTCCAGTGTCGCGACATGCGACCCTCGCGCAGGCTTCCTGGTTTTCGACGAGCCACTTGAGCAGACTTCGCATCACTCTGCGTCGTTGGCCAAAGGTGGTTTCTGCCCATGGGGCCTGTGCCTCCTTCGCCCGGTTTATCTTGCCCAGGATTTCACGTTCGTTGTCTGCGATGATCGTCCCGATGTGCAACGAATTGGCGGGATCATAACAGGTGATGTAGTCTCTACTACCCATGAAATGATGAGGGAGGAGCTCAGGTTCGGTCTCGTGCGACTTGAGGGAGGCATTGTGAATCCTCAGGGATTCCCACTGAGGGTCTGCAGCCTATAAGGACGTCAGCAGACAGGCGAGACACAGCAAAAGCATACAACACACCTCTGGAACATTGTGTCTGAAAGGTACTGCACTGTTGTGGGCCTTCTGGTAACGATCAAAGACTAGCCAAATGCCGAAGGCCGAGAACACAGTAAGAAGATATAGGACCTCGAGGATACTAGCCTTTGGATCATTTTCAAGCCATAAGTTGAGCGTGCGCAGGGGACGAAAGATGGCGTAGAAGAATGAGGGCATCGCTGCGCACTCAGTACGGACGGGTTGAGCAACTGAGCGGAACTTTCAAAAATCGAACTTGTAAACGCGTCGACAAATTCTTTGCAGCGCGATCACGTGACTAAATTCGGCACCTGACTTCCAGTTGTGAGAAAATGTTATGTAATCAACTACAAATTGCAAGGTTAGGGTTTATTTCCAATCGTCGGTGTTTCTCCCACGAAGTCGAGTTTTCAAATTTCAAACATATTGGAGGTTCCCCATTCTTTGACGCATGTAACCATACGATCACCCGAGGTGTTCGACACCAATGGGATATATATCCGTACGACACAAAACTGAACGATGGTCAAATCGTCGAGGTCAATGTAATCCTTAAGTTGTATGCTCCGCTTTTCCCCTGCGTCGCACACAAAAACGTTCTGACAAACATCGGACCGATGCAGGTGGACATTCAATCCCAGCTCGAAGGATCCCAACGGTTCCCGAGTGTATAAACTTGTTCTTCAAGGCATGAAATCCATGCCTTACATTGAATACACCAAAGCCTGTGTCGTTGATGACCTGTCCCGGTCAAGCAATGGCAATGGTAAAAGGAAGGCTATCGATGATAGCGTTACTCACCCTCCCATTAAGGAAACCGCGATCGTCGATAGCGTCGAATACGGGGTTTTTTTTCCGAGAGAGCATGCGATGGATTGCCACTGGTTTTTACTATATATCTGTATATCGTGAAAATATTTTGTTCGAATGAAAATCTCTATGATCCCTGATGTCCACCATTTGTCTGCGATACAAACGGAATTGTACACCTGCATGTTGACTCGGAGTCGGGGACGATTCACGAGCCACCCGTCACGACCGATAAGTATGCTAGGTCAAGAGACCGATATATATATATGCACGAGTACCGTATAATTAATATAGCAGGAGGGAATTTTAGCGGTCACAAAGTAAGGACTTCTTTTAAAACCAATACATAGCCTACAGAGATTGAAACCAGGAAGGACTTCAAGTTGAGGGGGAAATAGTAAGTAAATGAAAGAAGAAGAAGATACAACAAACATTCCGACGTCCTCTCTAAGGAAGCGAAGGAACGTCGTCCGAAACAAACGATAAACCAAAACGAAAGATGTTGAGACATATGGATATGGGTCGATGACGGTGCACACAACTTGGCGCTATTTTCCGTATTTAAAAAACGGCACAAACAGGGAATACAGAAAAACTCACGGAGGTAGATCCTACCGTGCACTCGGGGGGGATCAATTCCTACAAAAGGGATCAGTACTAATCACTCAGACATCACAAAATTGGTGTACTGCATGTTCATTTGAAGCTCTCTTGGATGGCCAAGGTGATACTCGCGAACGTGACGAACGAAGTTCTTCCTTGAGATTGATTTTCCGCAGCCCGAGCCCCAGCTACATTTTTTTCTTTCTTTTGTGTCTTCTTGGGTCCCTTGGGGGTGAAAAACTCGGAAGTGTTTAGAAATGTCACCGCAAGAAATCAGGTCGTTACAGATCCGACCCGTGTTCTCGTCCATCTGTTCACAAGGGACCTGTACGCATGTATGGGTCTTTAGAATCCCATCAGCCTCGGTCATCTGCGCATCTGCAGGGTTCAGCATCATCTATCACCGACATTCAATCAGCGTAGTAATAATGCAAAAAAATGTTTCGCCTACGGAAAAACCAATGACCTCAGACTTGTCATTGAGATCATCGTTGTCATCACCATCCTGCAGTTGGCTCCCGGCCACCTGCGCATCCGCAGGTAGCATCATCTATCACCGACATTCAATCAGCGTAGTAATAATGCAAAAAATGTTTCGCCTACGGAAAAACCAATGTCCTCAGGCTTGTCATTGAGATCTTCGTCTTCGTCTTCGTCATCGACGCCATCCTGCGCTTGGTTCTCGGTCGTCTGTGGACACCTCAGATCGCATATACAAAACTGAGGCCCGAGAAACCCACCTTGGTGTTACGATAGGTTATCTTGTTCTCGTCTACGGCCCACGTTAATTCACTCTTGTACGGCGCCATCAACGAGGTGCGAGACGAATAACTGAAGTTTTTCGAAGAGAGCCCATTCTATTTGTACTGAGAGGCTCAGCAGACCTGGAGTCGGACAGAACAGGTAAGCATGGAGGTGGAGGTGGAGTCAGGCGCAAATACAACCGTTGGAGGGGGAATGGCGAGCTTCGTTGCCTGGAACCGAATGTCCACCCAGCCACTCAAACAAAGTTAGGTTATTGAAATCTCCATCGCCTTGATAGTCGTTCCTCCCGGCGCCATCTCCAGAAGTTGTGATCGCAAACGGTGTTTTTGGCTGCACGCCGAAGTCTGCACTCCAGGGAATTACCGGCGGAGGGGTTGAAAAGCCGAAAAGCTCCAGGAGGTTGCAATTGGAGGGAAGGTGCTCTAAAGCAACCATGAATTGGAGCGAAGAGCAAGACAAATCGGCCACAATCGGCAATGAGCGAGCGCCGAGATCTCTACAGCCCCGGCATGCTGTGTGCAAAGTCACAGCACAAAGAAAACGTCAGTTTCTTCAATCTTTATTCAATGGTCTCCCAGATCAGAACTCACAATGCATGGACTAGGATAGTGTCCCGCCATCCTCAAGAATCAGAGGCATCGCAGAAACGAAACCCCTCGCGCCCGATCATAGCTTCGAAACCCGCGCAGACCAGATATGTGGCCAGGTCGTCGAACCCGAGAACTCTACAGTCTGTCTCCACAAGAAATCTATTCGATGACCATGCGAGCTCAGGGCTTCGACTGGACGGCAAACTCAGCGTTTCGCCTGTTTCAAACCCGAGGTCTGCCAAGTAGGCTGAACTGGATCAAAAGATGGAAGGCCCGAAAGCTTGGGTTTGGTTAGTTCGTCATTTTCAATTTCCATGCTTCCACATCGTAGATCTTCTTTTCAGCAATCAGCAGCCCTCAACCTTCGGAACACATGTCGATCGTCCACCAACTTGGAGCGTCTTTTATCAGACCGAGTTGATCGCCGGATGTTAGATGTTAGCTCCGCGTAGCTCATACAGGCTGATAGTGCTGCTCGCCAATAATCAATGCTCACCATTGATGCCGTGAGGCTTGAATCTTGAGCTTGAAGCCTGAAGGGTGGCACCCCGCACACTGAACACGGGTACCCTTCGAAGTGTTCGCTTGTATCATCCCATTGACGATTTGAATTTCCTGCGCCACGACCTTTGCATGTCACAGAGAATAGTGGATTTGTAGGCTCCCGACGACTGAAACACCAAAAATCCTTCTGGTGGTGGTATTCGCCGAAAAAGTGTATTGTGCTGACCGGTCGCTCAATTTAAAACGTTCAAGACTGGGCTGCCCTCAACGGAAAATGCTACGAGAGCACCATATTGAAGAACGGAACATTTAAAGGCGTCGAATCATCGATGTAAGGTCAGATGCGGCGGAGTCAGCGCTCCAGAGAAACAATGCACAAACACCGCCTGCAACGTTAAACCAACAAATTCGCCGCTGGCAAACTGCATTAACAAGACACCCATATCTCCCCGTGTCAAGGGTACGATGATTCTGAAGATGTCCAAAAAATTCTGGATCCCTGGGCACTGAGAGGGTCTCGACGATTCTAAAGTTTCGAAGTCCAACTGGACTCCTCTCCTGTCACTCACCCGGCCACCACTATATCGCGAAGCTACAAGAAACAAGAATTCTAATTCTAATTTTTTATGGGAGACTGGATCAATAATACGGAGTAATATTTCTGTGCGGCACACAGTGAGTTATCTCAATTTCCTACTAGGGCAACTTACTGACGACAAGTTCTACAGCCACGTACCATAAGTATATGAATGGTTACTTTGTGAACAAGCGCGGATTATGGCTCATTATTCAGGTCTTTCCGTGCTCTTACTTCAATTTCAGAAGTTGCCGTCGAACAATTCAACATTGGCGCAGACTTCCAAGAAGAAAAAGAAAGCAGAAAACAGACAAGTGAAATATTCGACGTGATTCGAATGAACTTCAGTATGCGTTCTCACTTCGGGATCTCGTTCTCGTTGATCCAGCTGATAAAATCCAGCTATATCCGACGACGAACAAAATGGAGCCCTAGGTTCGGCGTTTTGCTGGAAATATAAGGAGTCGCTCCTATCATCATTGGTCCTGGAGTAAAATCCTGACCTCCTAAGCCCACATTGTCATCGGAATATTATTAGCGGGCAAATTTTACAAGAGCCGCTCTACCTCGGAACAGAAAAAAAGAATTGATGGCTATAGCACCGTGCCTTTTGCGGACGGTGTTCGGGATGACAGCAATGACAGCGCTTCTCACTCCAGGGTCACTAGTAAAGAAATCCGAGGGAGTCATCAAACTAATCAACCAATCGTCACGACGCCGAAGAATGGAGTGGTGCGTAGTCAAGGCCCATGACATTTCAAACATCAGCAACTGAATGCTCGACAATGCATTTGTAGTTGATGGAACGATATCTCCGGCGTGTAATGGCGTCCGGTTGTGCAATTTTGACATGCCCCCGTCTCCACCATCCGTTTGTTGAGCCGATCTATCGCATCCGCTGGTGGAGGTGGGAACGCCAAGAAACTTTGCTAGATCCGCCTCGCCATGACTGATCTGGAGTTGGAGTGAAGGAGGCGGAAGAAATCGCTTAGGCATGTCTTCTGTTCGGCATCAATTAAATCTCATGAGTCCAAAGATTCTGCATTGGTCAGCAAGCAGCGCCTAACCAGGGCAATGAGAAATCAAACACACTCGAAGTATCACAGCGGAGCGACTCGGCATAGTCGGAAGAATATCAACTGCGAATTAATTCGCAGACAGTTGAATAGACATGGAGGGCTCGTTGGAAGCGCGAATCCTGGAAGGCATGTGGCCGTTTTGAAGCAGCCACCAACTACGTGTATCGTGGCTTTGATCAAGCGCCCCCCCTGATCCAAAATTCTAACAATGAGCACAATATTGCTTGTACCTGGAGGCACTCACGACTACATAACAACTCGTGACTAATAGACTATTACACGATCGGGTGACGCGTGAACGCCTCCTTGGAGTCCTTTCATCAAGTTCGCTGCGAGATGGCAAAAAGCACGCAATACACTGATAGCAATACTGCACTCGAATTCGCCTGTAATTAAAGCGAGCCCTTTAATTGGTGTAGTGATTCAGCACTCGGGATTTCCAGCGCGGCTGCCCAAGGCCGTAGGCGTTGGAAGCGAAGAGCTTGACTAATGTTCGACCAGGTGGTCACGTCAGCTACGGCATGGAACAGCGCCGCGGGAAGCGGAGCTGACACCCGTCGCCAAGTTGGATCTAGTTCTACGTGGAGATTGAAAATGGGTAAAATTTTTCAAGAAACTCTTACGAGTCCCTTGAACATACATTAGTGAGATGGCAGAGCATGGTGTACGTGACGCAGTTACGCGAACGGGTATAACGAACAAGGCAAGTAAGGAAGTGAAGAAAGATGCGATGTCATTGTGGGATGAGGGTGTGAGGGAGATGTGATGACTTAAGCGAGAGGATCTCAAGCTGGCGAAGGGAAGCAGTCCGGTATAAAGAACCAGGCGTTCAGGGCCTTGGTGCGAAAGCATGCAAAGGGAATACCTGGTGTACATGTATGTCGACGGTCGGAGGAGGGGGTGGAACTAAAAATGAGGGGACGTCATAGTGCCTCTTTGACACTATTACTACTGATAGAGTCCTTTTTCCGTCTCCCACCTGTGAGGTGAACGCTAAGTCTCTTAAAGGATGAAAGACTTGACCTCTTCTTCTCATGGGTCTGAGCTTTCTTCGATGAAGATTCAATGGGTTCTGCAACAGCAGTAACAGGAACATCAGAAACAACAATGGCTTCGTCTGCGTTGTCGGGGGGTGGCAAGCCAACGGAGGACGATGAGTTAAACCCGACTAGCCGAACAGTGCTGCTTGCAGGAATGTCTTCCGGGGGTGGTGATGGTGTACTCGGTTCGACGTCATTGACTGCTGCCTGGGATATTAGCGAAACCTCCAGTTCGGTGGATGGAGGCGGACTAGGCACGGTCGCAAGCGGAGCGGGGCTGGAAAGCAAGTCTTTGTCCTCCTCGCTCGTCGGAGATGGTTGGGGAACGTCATCGAGGGATATTGGGTTGGGTGGTGTTACTTTTCGCATTGCTTGCTTGCTGGGAATCACGTCATCGGTGACAGGCCGCCGTACACCGCGGCCAGCTTCGAGGTCGACGTCGACGGAGGAGCGATTTGAATCTGGGGGAGAAGGGAGCGCAACAACATCATTTACGCTGGGCAAGTCGATAGGCTGGGGGGCAGGTGGTTTGGTGACCAACACAGCGGGAGCGTCACGAGCACCGTCCGTGAGTGCAGATGGTTCTTCATTGACTTTGTTCTTAAAGACTGGTATGGGCACTACCGTTGCGGACTCGTCAAGATTCAGGACACCTAGACCACGTTTATCAGGGCCCTAGGACATTTAGCAAGTTAGTGAAAGAATTTGATCAACAAAATATACTACCTTTCCCTTTTCTGTAGGGGATATGTTCCGCAGAACTCCTGCCTCATACCATTTTTTGACGCTCTTGTCCGCCCAAGCCTCCAATGGATTCCATCCCTTGTATACCCCAGACATCCGTAGGCCACCAGGACCACCTTCGCCTCCACCATCACCCTGCCCCCGACCATTGCCATTATAAAAGTAGGCCTCGTACCCGAGTTCGTCTTCACTTCCCTCACTTTCGCCATTCCCTTGTCCGAGCTCATACCCCTCACCACTCTCCAGTTCATCGGCGAAGCTCGACAGCCACCTTGCCCAACCTGCGGGACCGTCGCCGTGCCAAAGGACAACCTTGGTATCAAAGTCCCTACCAAAGACGATCACCTGCCCGATACTTCCGCCGTCTCCAGGATTGAGATCAATGCCGATATAGTTGCCAGCTTTATCGACCACAAGAGGTATCCAGCCTCTTTGGGAATATTCCTTGCGTATCCATCCGTCTGGTATCGAGTGCATGAGTTCACGAAGACGGGGATTAGCACCGGTCGTTGGATCTTCGTCAACCTCCCGCCAAAACCTCCACTCCTCCAGGACGTCTTCGAGAGGTAAGAGGGACAGTCCGAAAAAGAGACCCTCTGAGCATCCTGCGGAAGACTCGGCCTCCTGACCATCGACGACCGAATACGAGTCCCGGACAGCCTGGGGAAGCGCGAAACCAAATTGCAACTCTATTTGGGCCAGGTCTTGAGGAAGAATTCCATAGTTGAGCGTATCTCCTAGTTCTGGGTATTCCCTGGCAAGCCAGGTTTTTATCCGATTCCAGGTGGTGGCTAATGGCGGATACGGTGGTGGGGTGGACATTGGATCGGTATATGGTACATTGTGCAGAGGAAGGAGAGAGGTTGGCCGTGAGCGGGAGCTGGAGAGCACACGTGCTCAGAGGAGAAGACGAAGGGTGGATGTGATGACTCACGCTGTTGGCATGTAGCCATAGGCACTTGTGGGGGACTGTGGCGGGTAGGTATACGCAGGACTGAAGGGTTCTGAGGGATGGAGGGTATCTAACGGGCTGGGATGGGTGGGCAATGCAGGGGAGGTGGTGGGGAGGGAGAAGGCTTCGTGTGTGCTCGACATTGCCTGGCCTCTCCGGAGAGACTGCTTTGTGCTGCCGGCAAAGAGGTTGACGAACCAGTCCATCGTTGTCGGCGGGAGAGAGAAGGCCTGGGACGGGCGAATCGTGGTTGAGCAGGTCAAAGGAGCGGACTTGGTAAATGCCGAGCTTGGTTGGACAAGTCTCAGGTTGCTATGTGCGCTCCCCATGAGCTCCATACAACGGCATCTGCGCAGCAAGTCCCTACTGCCAGAAGCCTGCCAGCTACACTGCCGAGTGCTCGTCCCATCTCCACGACGACCCGCCTAGATCTGCATCTGCGAGACGAGTCGACGGTAGACTCGCATCCGCCTTGGCCGCATTTCGTCTCGCTTGGCACATCCCACGAGGTGAACGTGTCGAGACTAGTACATACATACGTGACGTCGAGGTTGCGGCGCAGAGACCCATGAAATTCGCAACGTCATCGCTCTCAGACAGTGGAAACATGTTCTCAAGCAGCCCTGCACACCGAGTTTGGCAACATCAAGGTGGCCGCCGCGAATCATGCCGAAAGAAGCTGGCAAGTTTATCTGTCAGACGTCAAGCTAAAGTGCCACATGTCCCATCTCCGCTTGTCCATCGAAAAGCGCCCATCGAGCGAGTCTTGACTGGTTGCGTTGACCCGTTCCAATTTTCCATGTGCAATAGCATGGCGAGTACTTTGCCGATCTTGGGATCTTTCGTGATGACTTCTTTGACGGTTCGATCAACGACGGGGAATCGCGTTCGGCGACAGAGTGCCAATATGCACAATCTCCTCGGCCTCTCTGGGGAATGAGACGTATAACATGTTCTCTATACTCAAGTCCCCGTGGCATGAGCGTGGGTGACAAGTACAAGTAATGAAACCACTCAAGATATCGATCTCCTTGGCTACTTCATCTCCCCAGTGTACTCGGATCAGGTCACAACTCCGTCGCATGGACCTAACTCGAAGGCTCCGATTACTCAAATGAAAGCGAGAAACAGATGAATTAATCCAGAATATAAGTACATTCACCAAATAATAAATTCGATTACAGTTGATTTACTATATCCGTAATGTGGACGGTGTTGATGTCATGAATCTGTTCTGGTCAGGCAGCGAATCCGGAGGTGACCAGGCATCACGCGTCCCTAGTTCTTCAGACGATTCAACTCGGACTGATTGTCGACTTACCGAGGTGACGAGTCTGACGACACTGTCCCAATGCTGAATCCGAGTCAAGGGTCAGTTTACGTCTATGGCTCAAAGGTTCATCCCCGAGTCTCTTGTCGTGCCCGCCCAAATCTACGTCTAAAGTATATTGGCGATCACAGCGTCGGATGAAAAACTTCATAAGGGCTCCGGCCGGTCGGAACGGATCCGATCGCCGATCTAGGCGCCTCAGCGCCCGCGTTTATTCCCACTACTTAGGGCTTCTGTCGGTAAACGCGGGGGTCTGTCAAAAGTTTGCAATGAAGCATGGTGATTGCATACATACATCGAACTGGATGCTGCACAGTAGCTTGATGTAACGAACAACACGATGATAATGGCATCATCAGTGATCTTTCTACGATGTCTCACCCACCAAAAAACAATCACTGTTTCAGATCTGGGGAGACCTTGAAATCACACCCCGTCTTTGCCCTGACCTCCTCCAGAGTGGCGCCTTCTTGCAATTCCGTCAGCTCCAACGCGCCGTTCTTCCGGTCCACATCGAACACGGCAAGTTCGGTGATAATCTGGCTGACGGTCCGTGCTCCGGTAAGGGGAAGACTGCATTTCTCGAGGATCTTTGGGCTGCCGTCTTTCGCGCAGTGTTCCATAACGACGATCACCTTGGTCTTGTCGGGATTGGAGACAAGATCCATAGCTCCACCAATGCCTGCGCAGGGGGTGATGATTCAGGACTAGAATGAAACAGCATTGATTAGTTCAAAATATACCTTTCACCAATTTACCGGGAACCATGAAATTGGCAATGTCACCAGCCTGAGAGACTTCCATGGCCTACCAAAACACAAAGACACATAAACAAGGTGTATACGATGTTATGTTATCAATCGGACTTACACCCAATATTGCAACGTTGATATGACCACCGCGAATCATTGCAAAAGACTCGCTAGAATCTGTCCTTGTCGTTGGTCAGGGACAAGTAGGCCCGCGAAACATACGTACCAAAGAGAGATGCTCCTGGGACCAGGGTGACAGTTTCCTTTCCAGCGTTGATGAGATCCCTTCCAATGGATAGGGATGAGAAGACTGATAATTAGAATGACAGGCCAATACAACAGCACGTACGGGTCGACTTGTTCCCTGGCAGGATAGGGCCCCAATCCAAGAATACCGTTTTCGCTCTGTAACCAGACGCATACGCCTTCTGGTAAGTGCTCCGGTACCAATGTTGGCATGCCGATACCAAGGTTCACATAAAATCCATCTTGAATCTCCTCTGCGGCGCGTTTGGCAATCTTGTGTCGTTGAGCCAAAGCCGCAGTCTTCTCAGGGCTCAAAGGCTGACTTTGCCCAGCTGATTCGCTCGGGGCCAACGTCATAAACTCAATGACCTTTGGTTCAGTCGAAGGAACCACACGATCTATATAGATACCGGGAACGTGAACGGTGCTAGGATCCAAGGAACCAACAGGAACGATTTCGTCGGCCTCGTGGACAAGTGAGTTTGCAATCACGAACGTCAACACCATCAACGCACCTCCACAATGGTTAACTTGGCGTTTTTTGCCATGGCCGTACTAAAGTTATTCTGGGCGTACCTGTCGCAAACTCTACGTGAGACACGTCAGCAGACACTCGGTTCTCTCTCTCACCTGAAAACACAGTTTCCAACCTCATCGACTTTCCACGCCCTGATGAACGCAACATCGCCAGCAATGGCAGTCTCCATCACATGCCTGCGACCGTTGAAGTCCCGTGCCTCCTTCTTGATACCAGGTAGTTTGACACCGTTCGCGAAGCCGCCCTCGTTATATCTCATGGGTATCGCACCTTCCTCGACTGCAGTGGAAGCGCCAGTGGGAGTGAAGAACGCGGGTATACCAGCAGCATGAGCGCGTATGCGTTCAATCAGACTACCTTGAGGACAGAGCTCCAACGACACTTCGCCTTTGAGATACATTGCCTCGAAGGCCTTGTTCCTGATCAAGACACTTCAATTATGCGCGGTTGGTCGGAAGAGGTGAAAGAACCGACCCTCCAGGGTATGATGCGACCATCTTGCCTATTTGCTTGGTTTCGAACAGTTTCGCTGCAGAACATTGAGATACTCGTCGTTGTCAAGTAAAAAAGACCAGATGCGCACCGAGGCCATTGCCTGCGGCGCCTGCATTGTTGGACACGGCGGTGAGGTTGTTGACGTCCTTTCTCTTTCCCAACGCTGCGATCAGGGTATCTGGAAGCGCACACACACTTAATGTATACGTATGATGGCTTTTCCGATCGAAGCGCACCTGGGAGACCGGCAAGTCCGAATCCTGTCGACGTTCTCAGCGGCGAAGGCCACGTCAACCAGCTGGCGCTCACCTCCAGAAAGCAACACATCACCAGACTTGACGTCCTTGATTGCCTCGTCGGCCGATGCCCATACTTTCGATTTAGGAGTGCGAACAGGCGTGCTGTAGCTTCTGTTACTGAAGACGAAGCATGGTCTTCGAACGAAACGAGGTCGGAGGATGACAGGCATAAATGCCACCTTTTGCAACATAGTATACTACGAGCGCCAACGAATGTGAAACAGGAAACACTAGCAGCATGACCTTTTATACCGCTTGAGAAAACCGGAGCTAACCCGCCGATTATTTAAATGCTCATGGGTGACATACGGAAATAAAGCCCAATGGCAATAACATACATACTGTACATTCCCAGACATCAACGTCTTCTCGTAGGTCCTTTCGGTCTCGCAAACGGGGTACCCGAAAGCTCCGGACGTGGCATATCGTCTCCATTTCCAATACCGAGCTCCTCCTTGAGAAACGCCGCCGTCAGTTCTCCAGGTTCAGAGCTCTCTATCCTTCTGGACGCAAGCACGAAACCGCGCTCCTCCCCCAAAAGATCCTTCACCTGTCTAAAGATGTCCACGGCACCCGTCGAGTAAACCATGCGGGACTTGATCCGTGACGTGCTCGGGCAGGAATAGATGAACACTACCCCCCAAATGGACGTTAGTATCAACCATGCAATGTCAAGACATGTCCCGCTGACCAATGTCACGCCCATTGGGTGAGGCGTCCTGCCAGGCAAATATGCAAAAGGCTAAAAGTAGTCAACTTTCCACCACTAAAGGGAATACGCATGAACACATACAGGGCTCCGAGGGAGGCATATGAGCAGAGAGCGCATCCACATCGTCAATCGGTACACTGCCGCCCAGCACGATCTGTTCCGACTCGTTTATTTGCTAAAGACGGTCAAAAGTCGGACAGACCACCCATGTCGGTCAACGACAGGCTCACCAAAATCACGAGACGGCTCTCCTCCACAGAACGTAGCTCTCCGACGGCATCTCTGGCATCTTCGGCCCACGTGTACCGAATTTCCTGGTTCCCGAGATGATTCTGTCGGGCTCTGTTGCCCTCGTAGGTAGCACTACTGGCTTCCCTTTCGGCCGCCTTGATCTCGGCCATCTCCCGCTCTCTCGCGCTCAACGGCTGGGGCGCAGCCTGATGCCGTTTATGGGCCGCATAAGCTTCAGGCGTGACATCCGACTTGGCCGTCGCAAATAGACTGTCTGTGAGCACCGTTGGTCCGAGAGATCTCGTGAGCGCATTGCGAGTCGAGGCGTAGAGCATCTGAGTACAACATGAGTGATATCGCTTGTCGTCCAGAGAACTCTTGATCACCTTTTGCCTGACCTGCGCCACATCGGGCACGTAACTGATGATCAACCATTCTGATGGTGGATTGTCCAGCCGTGCGAGCACGTAGCATGGAACATTTTCCTCTAGATGATCTTGGAGGAGAATAAGATCGTCATCGAGAGAACCAGAAACCTCGACTGATGCGACTGGGACAAGGGATTCTGTAGCGAATGCGAATGGGTAAGATTTGCATGCGGTCGGTTGATGGATGGGAACGGCTTCGCACCGTTCTGGATGGCGACTTTGATGAATCGGACATCCTTGGTCTCCACGGCAGCAGAAAACGCTTGCCTTAGTTCTTCAGATACTCCGATACCAGAGGTCGCGGCCATGCCGAGTTGAGGTTCAGGGTCAAGCTTGTACTACTATGGCCTGAATTCGCACAGCAACAGGTTCATTACTACAGGATCCAAGAGAACTCTAGAGAGATGCGAGGTCTACGTTATACATTATTGGGATGTAACGTTACAGTTTATAGATGCAACATATGTAGGTCATAGCGAAATCGCTGGAAACGTTTGAACAACCAAAAAATTGTCCACATGAAATGATCAAATTCAAAGTGATTGTGAATAGGTAGCTTCATTGCATTCCCAAGGAACCCATGAAGCTAGAGAGATCTAGACCTTCGTACTCGTCCTCGGTTGGAAGATCTTCGAGACCTTGTAAAAGATTTTTCTGACTGACAGGTCCAGACGTGTCCTTTGTCTTCTTCGCTACCACAGCTGCATCCTCTTCCTCGGATGTCCGTCTGAAGAGATCCAAGACGAGGTCCGTGTCCATTGATGACAGACCAGCATTTTGTTGTGTGACAACCGAATGAGCGATATTGAGCTTGAATCGCTGCAATCTGTGTGATTGATGAGTAATGTGGTTCATATCAAAAGCACCGCACATACCCCATGATTTTCTCCTCCAGGGTTCCCTTCGTGACCAACCGATAGACGTTGACAACTTTCTTTTGGCCAATACGATGTGCACGGTCCATGGCCTGTAGATCCTTCATTGGATTCCAGTCATGCTCCACGAAAATGACTGTATCCGCTCCGGTCAAGGTAAGTCCGAGTCCTCCAACATGCGTCGTCAACAAAAGACAGTCGATGCTCGGATCCGAGTTGAAGGTTTGGACAATCGCATGCCGCTTGTTGGGGTCTGTCCCACCATCGAGACGCATATACGTGACGGAGGGCATATGTTGCTTGAACAGGTCATTTTCAATGATGTCCAACATCTGTTTCATCTGACAAAAGATGAGAGCGCGATGCTGCGAGAATGCCCCGCTTGATGAATCCGAAATTCCTTCGCCTGACTCGGTTCTGCCTCCTTCAGCAGTAACCACCGTACCCCCGATGCCACAGTCACTCAAAAGTTGGCTGAAAATACGAATGAGCAAGCCTGCCAACAATGTTGAAATCAACCTACCGTAATGCTTGTAGCTTCGGTGCGTGCTGAATATCGTGCAGATTGTCGATATTACATCCAACTTTGGTTAGGGCCGCCAGGACCGCATTATTATTGACCTTCAACACAAGCGAGGGATGATTGCAAAGTTTGCGGAGGTACTGTAGTGATTGGAAAACGTGTTGCTGCCCACTGTCCTTCTCGGATTGTCCCGAAGTCGCCGATTGAATGACGCCTTCGACTTCCGCCTTCACTTCTGACTTTGAGAAATCGTCGTAGAGAATCTTTTGCACTTCTGAGAGTTCACAGTAGTAATCCTGGATGATCTTGGGGGGAAGGTCATTCAACACGTCTTCCTTCAAGCGACGGAGCAGGAAGGGCAGGACTTGTTTATGCAGCGCTTCTAGCGCCAGAGCGGCTGGAGAAAATTTCCAGTCTTAGCAACGCATTAGAGTGAATACTGACGGATTTACCAGCTTCACCCGTTTTCGCTTTCCCATCTCGACCAGATAGGATAGGCTTGCTGAACCGCTCATTGAATGATGTCTCCGTGCCGAGGAATCCAGGCATCAGGAAATCAAACAAGCTCCAGAGTTCAAGCACATTGTTTTGGATTGGAGTTCCCGACAGAATCAACCGATGTTGGGCTTGAATAGCTTTGACCGCCTTTGTCAGCTTCGTTTTCGCGTTCTTGATAATATGTCCTTCGTCAAGAACGCAGTAGAGCCAGTTAATATCTTCTAAGCTCCCAATATCGTTGCGAACGACTTCGTACGAGGTGATCACAAGGTCCATCGTGGGTAGTTTGGAGAGAAGTTTTGATCGCTCTTTCGAACTACCAGTATAGAGAATGGGTCGAAGGTTTTCCGCATACTTTTGAACCTCGTAATACCAGTGTCCAGTGAGCGTCGGCGGGCAAATGATTAATGAAGGTAAGTGAACTGAATCGGGAGAGTGGATATCTTCGTGTTTCTTGGTACGTTCGGCGTGTTTACTTGCTAGTATACAAATCGACTGAAGCGTTTTCCCGAGACCCATGTCTGCAGTTATAGCCATCAATCGCTTAACTCGACTGCTGACGAACAAAAAAAAACTTCTTACCGTCACAAAGGATACCATGTAATTGATACTTTGCAAGAAAGGCAAGCCAGTTGACACCCTCTTGCTGATACTTGCGAAGCTCTGCATTGATTTTGACGGGCATGGCATAGGGTTCAACTTTACTCCCGTCAAGCAGTTGCGTCAGGAATTGTCTTTCCTCTTGACGACGCTTCAGCAGCTCCTCGGGGAAACCACTTGGCTCCGGTAAACCAGCCTATATGCAATGTTTAAAATGGACACATGCCCAGTAAAAAGTATCTACCTCCAGTGGGACCATCTTCACTAACGATGCGAACGTATTTGTTGCTGTTGATCGGATATCGTCGTCCGGATCGCTCATTCTTCCCAGTACAGGGACAACGAGGAATATAACATAGGGGAGCGTCTTGATATCAAGCTTATGTACGATGTCTGATGTAACGTGATAAGCGCATATCTTAGACAACGTAAAATTAGAGAACTCACGATAGATGGCCTCAGCGGCCCCTTGCCTATTCGAAAGCACGACTGCATCTCCAATCAGGGGAACAACTTGTTCTATTACGAAGAGCATAGCTTCCGCAGTCATAACCTCACAGATGGTTGCGAAGCATCGAGCGGCCGTCTGCCGAATAATCGCAAACTTGCTCCGAAGTGCAATTGCAACGGGAGGGAACAGCTCTGTCAGCCTCGGCCACAGGGCAGGGTCTAGTGCGGGCGAAATGGCTTCGAGAACACTCAAAGAGTCGATGACATCCTGACCGTATTGTTTTTCCATGGAAATATCTGCTTCTTGAGGAGAGTCTGCTCAAATATAGTGGTCAGAGTCAACGCAACCATGAGGAATAGTTTTGGCCCTACCTACACTACATGCACTCAATAAACCACCAGCCATAGATTGCCACATCTTGGGAATAGCGTCGAAGAGGCGCGGTCCGAATTTTGTTGATAAGCGATCAAACGCAAGACCAGCACCCCTTCTAGAGAGTTTCGTCTTCACAGCCTCGTCCTCCGACTTGGAAAGTCCTTCCTTGTCTTGCGTGTCCTTCCCACCCTTACTCGGCGCGATTTTTGACCATGTCTGCAGCGTAAGAATGCCTTTATAAATCGTCCGTGAGTAGGCAAACGTCGGGGTCTGCTCTACATCCTGACAGAGGAATGTACAGAGATTCTTCACAATCTTGTCAGGAGGCTGACTGATGTTGTGCTGGACGCAAAATTCGATGAAATTGGCAACAGCGACTGCAGAACGTTTTTGGAGGTCCAAGTTATCCTCGTTCTGCGAGTTTTTCAGCGACTGATGTTAGACAGAAACTCTCAACTCACTTTGACGCCATTCATGATGCCCTTCACCACGGGGCTCACCTTGTCAGGAGTGCTTTTAAATGCGACGAAAGCTGCCGCAAATGCGGCCGAAACACGAGTGTCATGCTGGGCCTTCACTTCGGCGTAGTGCTCGATACTCTCCACAACTTTGCGCCTCTTCTCAGCAATTACACCTAATTCGCGCTTCTTGGTCCTGCCAAGGCTATCCTTGAGCTTTGTGTACATGACACCTACAGCCTCATGTGCAGTGTCAATGGTGAAACATTCGGGCTTGATACCCGTGATGTCGATATCGTTTCCAAGGTGAGGAATGAGCGAGATAGGGATTTTGCAGTCACTCGAGAAGCAATGTAGTAGTGAATAGCACTCGGCATGTATACGGTGAAGAGTAAATGCCATTTCGTGATACGCTGTTGGAGGAGGTCCTTGGAGAAAAGCGAGTGATCTTGTGCTAATTTCACCAGCAAGCGGGAAATTGTCTAGGATTGGGCCAGGTGGAGAACACGTGTCATAAGCGTATGCCCATTCTTCGGCTACTATAGCAGACAAGAACTTCTGTAGCATGCTTGTTGAATCCAAATAGTGGAGAAGAATTGGCTGAAAAAGCTCTTCAACAGACTAAACGTTTAATTAATATTAATATCGTGATCACGAGGCATAAACGTTCGCGTACCTTAGATGGCCAGTGCACAATCAGGTGGGCGAGTGCAGTTGCTGTAGCGATGCGAGCTTGCATGATAAGTTCGGAGGAGACGAGAGACAGATCTTGAGCGAGCATGTTCTTATCGACATTGTGTCTCTCGGGAGTGACATCAGACCCATCCTCCGAAAACGTTGGGTGATGGAACATCGATGTATCGATAGGAACGCCGAGGGGCGTCATCAAGACCGCATACCAATCAAGCACCGTTTGTTGCTTCACCGTCTTCTTGATGAGACCTGGTGTATCGGAAACAACTTCAAGTGCTGTCCGCCAACTAGCAAGTGATGCAGATCTTATGTCTATGCGCTCCTCGACAACAAGGTTTTGGAAAAGAAGGCGCAAAAATGGAGTGGCTATCCAATCCCGTGGAAGCGACGAGACTGTCATAAAGGAAGTCAAAGTCTTCACTACCGCCATGCGGACATTCGGAATTGTATGCCGGAAAAATGGGAATAGTGTTGGAGCAAGATCTGACAGGGGAAGGCTAATCAAGCCACCAAAATATTAGCAGAGATCATCAAAGGCGCCCGAATACTCACGATAAGTCTGAATTACCGAGGATTTCGATAACTTTGGTATAGGTGACCAATTGACCTGCAAATAAATTATTGGCCTGAAGAAAATACGAAAAACATTCAACACACCCAGCAAATCCATGACAGCTCCAACACTAGAACTCAAGTCATCTCTCATGTCCCGCAAACAAGACCACAGCACAGCCAAAACTCGACTGAGTGAATCCGGGAGCCGCTCAACCAGGTGACTCGCTACAGGTAGGAGACAAGCCGCAGCCACTGCACGAACGTCATCATCGCGATCGCCGAGCCTAGAGAAAGCGGTTAGCAATCGAAGTCGCATTATGTCAAGAAAGCCAATATACCCCAGCACAGCGGCATCCACTACTCCTATCAAGATTTCTCTACCTGTATCGCCCAATTCTTCATCCTTCGAGGCGTCAAACAAATCACTTCTGACCGCGACTTCATACTTGACTCCTAGGAGACCAGCATGGCGCACCTCCCAGACATGGTTTCGATCATCCTTCCTCGGTCCTTTGGCCTTCGATGGGAGGGTAAATTCTTGTCTTATCATTTGCAAAAGAATAGAGTGTACATGGCCAACGGAACGACGGGGCATGTGCAATAGGAGAGAGGCAAGTGTCTGAGAGACCGTTTCACGAACGGGTGCAACAACCTGAAATCGTTTAAGTGTGAAATTCAGCAAAAGAAAGTCCCATGGCAAACCTGATCAGAAACAAAGTCCCCGAATCGATCAAGAATGAAAACACAAAGAAGCTTTGCCGCCAAGCGGTTACACCATTCTTCGTGTGCCCGCTCGTTCTCCTCCGAGGAAACGCCGTCTATATGCGATAATCAGTCGAAAGGCAGAAACAATTCACAAAGCACGAACGCTTCATTCCGCCAGATGCTCCTTGTGCTTTAAGTAGTTCTCGCAATGCCATCGCCGCTCCGTGACGAGTTTCCCACGTGGGCGAGAAGAGATCAACTTCAAGAAGACTGACGATCCCACCCCATGCCCATGCGCCTTGAGGGACCTCGAGAGCATTGGATTGTTGAGAAGACTTTGGAGAAACAGCTCCTCCCTTGGAGGGATCGACGACAACCTTTTCAGAAGGGGGGCCCTTGGCAGGAGGATTTGGGCTATCCAGACGCGACTTGGGTGGTTCCTGTGTGTCCGCGGAGACGAGACGTGCTCTGCACAACATTCAGTGAAGTATAGGCAATGAAATACAAATATTTTGTACTTGTTGGAAGGTCCAGCGGCGGTAGGATTGTAGCGCGCACCGGCACTCGAAGGAGGTGGAGGTGGAGCAGTGACAAACGCGGCGCTCCCTATCTTTCGCTTCCGTTTAAGCCGATTGCGTTCGCGAGCTGAGAGGCCGCTCAAGTCATCGGCTTCTGCCGCCGGTGTGGCCGGAGAGATAGGTGAAGGCACGACAGGGGTGCTGGAATGGGAACGAGCTGGCGGGGAGCGTTCTTTGCGAAGGTTGAAGTCGACTTCCATCGGAGAGGCGGACGAAGGGGGATCTTCTCGCTTGACAGACATATCTGCTTCGCTCGTAGCATCGACCTCCGCCTCGATAGCAAGCTCCTTGTCGATGTCCATGTCGTCGGCGCCTCCGACGCTGTCGAGGAAATCAAGGCCGAGGCGGCCCATTGCCTCCTTACGGGCACGTTTTACTTCAGCAGAATTGGCGAGTATGCCGGTGGGCTTTGTAAACTCTTTTCCGGAAGAGGCAAGAAGGAGGACGCCTTTCCGCATCAAGTCCTGAACAGAGAATGGTGGGAAATCAGGGGGGGAAACTGAAAAGTCCTCTGGGGGCCTGATGTCATCGGACTGAGGTTTCCAAACAGGTACGAGTGTGAATATTTGGGAGAGGGCATTAGAGGCAGCCGATCTGGTTTCATGACTTTTTGAGTGCAAGAATGGCAATATCTGTGCGACAAGCGCTCCATGAGGGGCAATAAAAGGGCGAAGAAGGGGATGCTCACACGAGCGACGACTGCCAAGAGCTCGGACCAGGCCGATGTGTCACCGATAGAGGCGTGATGGCGATTTGACTTGAAGTCGTCGTCGGTGGGGACGTCGGTGATGAGGGTTCTTGCTGCAAGCTGGGCGAGCTGTTTCGCAGCGGTATTCCTGACGGAGGCGGACGAGCCAGTGTCGAGGAGGAGGAGGAGACGGTCCAAGCTGCAGAGGAGATAAGCGTGCGACGGGGGACGGCAGTGAGATGACACACCGGGATGTCATGTCTAAAAAAGGAAAGCGGGCTGCGCCGGAGGGCGGGCCGGATGCAGAAATGGGTTACTTTGGGAGGAAAATGATCGTCTGGGGAACTTTCTCACGGCCGTTCCTTCGCCGTTGTCCTTTTTATCTTCGTCCCCGTGTGACCCAAAAATACGTCGTGTCACATCGCTGTCACACCACGCTAACCAACGCACGTGGCATTTTTTTTGTCTTGTGCGATGGAGTTCTGCAACTTTGTCGGCCGGCTGACCGAGTATGGCACGCTCGTCCTGCACGCGCCAGGTGCGCTCTCACCGCCGCCGTTGCTGCCGTGCTCAGCGTTCAGCCAGATGGCGAGGGCGAATTCCACGCTGCCGTGCGCCAGCTGTTGGGTGCACATCCGATATCTGCCCATCTCATCGCTCTGATGGACAGGTTTATCACCATCGCACACCAGAGCATGCCTTCTTCCGATAAATCTACAGCATTTCATTGGCGCACGTTGTATATAGACGCCTCCGTCCTCAAGGCGCTCGCCTGCGCGTCAATGCCCGATCTGCACGCGCACCAGGTCGGGGAGTGCATCGCAACTTTGGATCGCGCCATCGTCGTCGCCGGTGCTGCCGACGACCCCACGCGGCGTGATTATGTTGTCCGTGATATAATGAAACAGTTGCAATCCATCATTCCCTGGCGCAGCCCCAGCAGCACCGTCTTTCTCCCCAATCCAACCCCGCCCGATCCCCGTTCTTTGCTCACTTGCAGAAATGGTATGCGCACTCTCGCCACACTTCCGTCCATCATCACGGCCCAGAGGCACTGTCATGCTCCGTTTGTCGTGCGAGGATACGCCAACAATTGGCCAGCGATGTGTCCGCCGCATCAATGGGCATCCCTCGCATACCTGTTCTCTGTGGCGGGTCCTGGCCGGGTAGTTCCCGTAGAGGTCGGAGATGACTATCGGGCCGACGATTGGTCCCAGAAACTGATCAGCTGGGAGGAGTTCCTCTCTTCCCTAGACCCATCAGTGGTCTCCGCGCATCGCCACCGTCATACCCTCTACCTGGCCCAACACAATCTGCTGACGCAGTTTCCTCAGTTGCGGGAAGACATCGTTCTCCCCGATCTCGTCTATGCCTGCCTCGATCCACGTGATTTTCCGGCCTACGAGCCCCCGCCCGACGTCGTACTGAATGCATGGCTCGGCCCCAAAGGGACGATATCGCCCGCTCACACGGTAAGTTGACATGTATGAAGCAAGAGCCAGCGCAGACTTGTTCTATAGGACCCGTTCTTCAATTACTATGGTGGGCACGCGTGTCTTGCTAAAAGATGTACCGCAACTTCACTCTTTCCCACGTTTAGTGCAGGTAGTGGGTCGCAAAACCGTCTGGTTGGCCCCACCTCATGTTGCACCAGCCATGTATCCGTCCCAGCCATCCCAGCCCGGAGCTGAGCCCGCAGCCAACACGACGAGCCCGCAACTGAGCAATACTTCGCGTGTCGATGTGTTCCCTCACGAGATGAAGGCATCCCAAACCGCATTCCCCTTGTTTTGGGACACGGTACCTGACGAGGCGTCTTGCGTGACGCTGAATGCCGGAGACGTCTTGTTCTTTCCCCCGGGGTGGTGGCACGCCATGCGGAGCGAGGACGTGAGCTTCTCCGTGTCAATGTGGTTTTAGATGAAATCCAACGCTTTGCCTGACGGTTCGAATATGAACGGACGAATTTAGCGGCGTTCCTGGTAGAATGGTGATGTGTATCAGGTTGGATGTCACAGGGGCACCCCACGACAGTCAAAGTGTGTATTAGTAGCGTGTGTATGAACATTTTCTAGTCATAGCCTTTTTCGCCGGTCGTAACCGAGTTGAGCTCTTACTGCCAATACAGCTGTGGCCGTCGACGTCGACAGCTCTCCTTTCTCTTGTACTCCCATGTCCTCGTCGGACGCAGACCATGCTGTTCCGCCAACGTCCCCGTTCCCGAGCACTAGACCAAGTGGCGCTTTATCGCCTTCGCCATCCGCTTCATTAACTGACCAGCATCTGGTTGATGCCCTGGCCAATTCCCCAGACAACGGAGCGACCTTGGATTTCACTCACAGAAATCTCACCGATGTCGCCGAAGACGGCGCCGAACGACTAGCCACCGCCAGCAGAAACGACATCTCCACGGAGCATGTTTCAATCACCAGGTCCGCTCTTTTGGTGCGACACGCTCATGCCACTCACCCACACCTTTCGTGCAACAGAATCGCCCTCGGTCACAACCGTCTTGCAACCCTTCCAACCGCGTTCGCACTTTTATCGCGTCTACGCTATCTCAACCTCAAGAACAACAGCTTTTCCGTCTTTCCGGATGTCGTATGTTCCCACCATTCATTATTGCCTTCGCCACCATCTAATGCGTTCGCAGTTGACCGTAATGCCCTCTCTAGAAATACTGGACATCAGTAAGAACAAAATCAAACGATTGCCAACTCTGCCCGGCTCGCTCTCAAAGCTTCACGTGTGTTCCTCGAACTGGTTCCTTGACAGGGTTCAAACCATGTTTTGTTTTAGGTTTTGTGCATCTCACGCAACAAAATCAGTCGCCTCCCCGGATACCTGGCCGACTTTGCCAGTCTAGATGTATTGAAAGTAGACCATAATTCCATCGAGTGGCCACCCAAATCAACCGTCGAATTGAATGGCTCCTCGAACGACCCGCAAGTCATGAAGGACTGGATCCGAACATTACAAAGATGGTTACGAGAAAATAGCCAACCTCGTCTAGAAATCAAACCCAAGCCCAGTATGGAGTCATTTATGAGTGAGCGTACTGCCCTTAATCACTCCATGTAAGTGCCATCCAGTCATGTCCAACTTGATCCTTAGAATCCCTTTTCCAGCGAAGAGAGCCTACAGTCCTGGTCGGCGCTAGCAGAGGAAGACTACACACCGCACGCTCCCACCTTTTCAGTTGATGACCATTTCCCTTTGCCTCCGATCCCGTCGAGTTCCAAATCGGCTATCAATACGCGCTTCGAACGACCACCTCCTCTCAGACTCGGCCCGATGCCACCATACGACCCTCCTCGTTCTGCATCGCCGGAGAGCTACTTGCCAACTCCTGAAGAGTCCGTGTCGTCGACTGACGATGATCATACCACGGTACCTGATGGTTTCCACCATCAAAGGAATGGTTCCTTCACGCGTAAAAGTCGTGACCGTCGGCCTGCGTTGTTTGGAAAGAAGAGTATCCCGGACCTGGGCGCCTCGCCTCGACTTTGTGACCAGGGACACAGTGTACAGTCACTTGATTCAACCCCGTCGGCTATTCCTCCCATACCATCTTCGTTGACCAATGGAACGCTACGTGAGGACTTCGTCATGCCATCCCCTTTAGCTCATCGACAAGATTCTTCGTCTTCGTCTTCCGATGCATCTTCACATCAGAAAATCTTTAAGCCAAGTTTGACCACGCCCCCACCCTCGGCATCACCAACGTCTGTAGAACGCCCACACCCGGTTCCCGATACGGAACGGCACGCCTATTTCAAGCGTCTCTCTGCTCTGCCCGTAAATGCTATTGCCAATAACCTGCCGCTTCCTTTGCGTTCCTTGGTTGAATGCGCGCGTTCCCTCTATTTCTCTGTCTCCCAAGTGTACCAAGCGCTCTCTCACTACATCACCTATACGATCAACCAGAAACTATCGTCGGTCCTTAGGAAAGTAACCGACCCAGCATATGCTTATATGACGCAGCTTAATGGCGCTCTCGAGCGGTTTGATGCTGTTGCCAAGAAGGCGACACCTGGGTCATGTCTATGCAAGGCTCTGGTGGAAAGCAGTAGAGACTCGGCGGCCGTGTTTGGCAAGGCAATTGCAATGCTTTCTTTGCAGCTCAAAATCCTAGCATCAAGGGACGATGATCGATATATGCGTTCAGTTGTTCTCATCTTTTACGGAGCGGCTGCGGAGATTTCACATGCATGGCGAAGCATGATCCCTCACATGGAAGCCATCAAGCCATATCTTATAGATCCCCGCCGAATCGCTCCGTGTAAGACAAAAGGTCCGACCATGGCATCCCAGGCCTCAAATATCGATTCTTCGTCTTCTGCTGTCAATGTGGGAACGTCGCAACTCCATTTGTTTCAACACAACGTTCCGATTGCAAGATCACGCCCCACGGTTACTACCCTAGGGAGGGTCCGAACTACTCGACGGCATGCTGGATCGTTCAGTTCAAAGGACGTAGAGATTGGGAAATCGTTACCGTCTCATGACCTGCCTTTGCCGCCTACCTTTCCAAATGGTGTATCGCCAACAACTCGGCGTGCTGGACAGAAACTACCAGCTACGCCGATATCCCCGCCTACTTCTGCTCTCATATCTCATAACGTCCAACCTCCGATGTCAGCGTCATTGGTCCCTCGTGCTACGTGGACTCGGAATGGATCCCATTCGCCGCAAGCATCACAAGCCTCTTTGACTGCATCGTCTTCAACCTCGTCACCTCAAGTTCCCGCGCGACGACCAACACTAGATATTCCACCGTCGAGAACATTGGTCGACAACGATGCGCTTGACTCGATGGAGACTGCGGTGAACTCGGCACCAGCTGTGTGGGAGCTTATGGAAGTGATGGTAGAGTCAATGTCGGAGACACCAGGGTTAAGTGGAGATTTCCGTGATTTGATCGACAGAGCTAAAATCGTCACGGAGCGCCTACGGGTCAACATTGTTACCGTACGTGCTGGAGATCCGACTGCTGACAGGAGAGCACTGCGAGATAATGCGCACTTGTTCGTAAAGGTGTGTTGTGCCCTATTATATTTTACATTGGGCTGACCTTTTCTTGTGGTAGATTGTCGTAAAGTTGTCAAATTTCATCAAGACTTATGGTTCCTCGCATGCGGTTTTTCCTGACCTCCGTTCCAAGATGGTGGCTCTCACTAATTCGACACAGGAATTCGTCATGCTCTTGCATGTATCATCTTTTTCTCCCTCAAGTGCTCTCCCATACTCGCCAATGATTTCAGCGCCGGTGAATTCTACAAACGCAACTGCCACTTTCCGTCTCGACGACAAGCTCGGTGCCAGCCTTTCGCGTAGCTGGAGTACGCACCAACCCAAAGCACTCAAGCTGGTTGCGCCCGGGTCAGCAAGTCTCCCACGTAGCGCACTGCCGAATCAATCTCAATTTAACGTCACAATACCACCGCGTTACGGCATCTCGAGTAATGGTCTCGTTTCAAGTTTTGCCAACGGAGAGATAATGAAAGGAGTGAACATTGTAGACCTCTGACGGTCGGTGCTTCTCTATCGTTTCCCCTTTTTCTAGGTTTTGGCCGGCAACTAGCAGGACCTCTACTTTTCTTTCCTACTACCCCCCTTTTTTGTCAGTGACTATTAAGAATATTCCAAATCTGATGATTATGAGTCGGGCCTCCTGCATTTTAACGCACAATCATATTTAGCCTCAACGCCCCTGTCTACATTATTCAGTCTCGGCATCATAAGTCCACCTAGTTACCATTGCTCTCTATGACTGTCAGCCTTATTCTTCCCCTTTTCCCCCTCGTTCAGTCATCAATTTGGCATATCGTATGTACAATGCGGTCCACTCTGGATATTTCGTCAAGAAATGGAGAATCAAAGATTTCAAGTAGATGTATACCTGCTAGCATGATTCTTCTCGTTCCTCACAAGACTCAAATGATGCTCTGCCTCAGGCCAACAACGCTCAAGCGCACACAGGTTCAAACGGTTAAGTCTCCATTCCAACCGGTTCCGGTTCTTGAAGCACGATCTGCTCTCGCGCGTTTCTTTTTCCCCCTTTCTTCTTGGCAGCGCATGGTCGCATCGCCTGATATGTCGCCTTGCACCAATGCGGATGATAACGTTCATGGTCGATTTGACCCTCGTCCTGAATCCCTCCTCGGGACTATCTCCATCCTCTCTTCCACTCTCAGACAACATCTCATCGTGTACCTCGAGTGAACCCGTAAACACACCCACGTGCACCTCATCATCCGCCCATGGCGAAATTGGGGGAAGAGATACTGCCAGAAATGCAAGATGTGGTATCGCGGCGCCCATCGCACTAAATTTGAGTTCCTTACAACCGTCGTCAACAACAAGGGGGGATACGCAGCTAACTTGGTTTTTCGAGTAATGCAAATGTTCTTGCCCTCGTGATGAGCAGAGCGAGAACCTGTGACAGAGGATGCGGCGGCAACGGTGGAGAATGGACGATGAAGGGCAAGCTTCCGGATACGCAGTCGATGGTTGAGATTCGACTGCGCGCCAGATTTCTGCGATAGTTCTGGCTGAGCAGGAGGTCGGACACTTGTGGAACCTCGCGAGGCCAGTGCTATTCTTTACTTTCTTTATTTCTCTTTCTCTTCGTGTCAGCCTCGTTCTTCCGCTTACTACCCATGCCAGTGGATAAAAGGCAAATCGTTCGTTCTAGTAGGTGAAATGGTTATCGTGTCTTCGTGTTTTCAAGGTCACGCAACAAAACCCTGAATCCACCCTCGAGCAAGGCACGAGCAAGAGCAGGATATCATCGCAGAACAGAACATTCAGTGAGACGTCGAAAAAAAGGAAAGAAAACTCATGAACAGCTTGGAGCCAGCGAGGGGGCGTGCATGAACATTCGCATCGAAGGAGGAGGGGAAGAACGGGGCGACAAAGAACACTCGGAGTAGTCTAGTAGAGCCTATGGCGATTCTATCTGCAGGACAGTTGAACTGTACTGGTTTGTGTGCATTGGGTACATTGACGCATCGTTCTGTGGTCACAAGCACGTGACGGACAGTTATGTAATCAGTCATACGATCAAGTCATGTGCACGAAGCATGACACGGGTCATCTACAAAACAGCTGAAATGAAACAACCGTTCAGTTGAAAGTTATTAGCTTACGTATCTTACTATGTGCTGGGCGGAAAATGTTGTCATGATTGGTTGATTTACTGTAACTTACGATGGTGAGGATCTCTATTAAAATAGTTCCAAAATGCTTTTCTAGGACTAACCAAACATGGCGCCCTAATGGCCCATTACCGTTCGCTTGATTCTGCGTATTAGCTGAGGTTGACCTTGTCGTTTCTCAGGTATGTTCCGCCCGTGTATTCTCTCTTGTTCTAACAACATGTCATCTCTCAGTCTCTTTCGCATTCTTTGACTCTGTTGCACTCAAAACTCAAGTCCACAATGGTGATGGTCAAACTGTTACTTCTCCTTATCATGACAATCGCCCAAGCGTATACGCTCACGCCACCCAGCGCACCTCATTCTGCCGAGGATTTGCGCGAACAAGATGATTTCGAAAATAGGATACCATCTGTGATCATGAGTTTCCGGGTGCCTATCCAGCCATGTTCTCCAAAATCTGACCTACTGACACTTGCACATCTGCACCTTTCAGATTGCGCTGTGGACCTGGATCGCCTTGGAAGGCTTGGTTCTTTTTGCACTTAGCGATTTCTGTCCATCCACGCTTTCCCGCCCACTCCTCCATGCTCTTCTTGGCCCGTCCATCACTAATGATCCTACCGCCACCACCTACGTTCTCACGGCACTCAAGACCCCCAGGCCTGCATTTGTTTTGGAACAATCCTTATCGTCGCTGGTGTTCTCCTTCGTGCGCACACATTTTACGTCCTTGGCTCAAGCTTCACATTTGAACTGGGTATCCGTGGTACCACCCATGCCCATCCTTCTGCCTCCGATTCTACTCATGCAAAGGCCCACACGCTTGTCACACATGGCGTATACAGCATTGTCCGACACCCGAGCTACACTGGTGCTTTTTTGACGGGAATTGGATGGTGCCTTTGCCTTTTCGACCGACAGGGACCGACAGTCATCCTTGCCTCGGCCGCTTTGGCATGGTGTCAGCAGTGGTGGAATGCGTATGTGTATGTACCCCAGTGGTTGGGCGATGCGACGGTAACAACAGCCGTGTTGGCATGCATGTGGGTGGTGGCACTGGCCATGGTGTGTGCAATTTTAGTTGCGCGAATGGATAGGGAGGACGCCATGCTTGAAAAGCATTTTGGAGACGAATGGCGGACATGGGCAAAAAGAGTACCATGGCGCTTGGTTCCAGGCATATATTAACACCTTAACAAATGGTCATTGGGATGTAGAATTTGGATGGTCTGAAATTGGGTTTCGTTTTCTTTTACGAATTTGTCTTCAATTATGCCAATCATTGGGTGAGAACTGCTGTTTGTCTTAGGTTCTCCGATACTTGGTGGGAAAAATATTCGCGACGTGCTGTACTAGCCTGGAAACGAACAGACGATATATGTCGACACTTGCAGGGTCCAGATCATGGGAAATAAAAGCTGTGATCCGCCGTTCTATATGTAGAGAACGGTAACCGGAGATCGAAAGTCATCACTGTCTTCGAACTATGGTTGTCGCAGCTCAGCTTCCCCCCAATCCCCACTCAAAGTCTGCGACGATTTTGCCCGTGTCATCCTCTTCTCCTCTCGACCACAAATCTTTCTACGCCACCAACCATAATCGTCGCATCGACAGCATCATATTCGATCTCGGCGACGGATTGTTTACCAGTGGTCGGCCAATACCAATTTCTATTCCACCCAAAACATTTGAATCCATCCTCAATCATCTCTAGGCGCTTCAGAGCGACTCTTCCATGATCACCCTCCTTCATGGTCTCAAACGTAACTGTGGCATCCGCTTGTCTGCCATGTCCAATATATATTTCCGCACCAGACTGAGAGACTCTGCCACAAGGCTCGCCCAGAAGACTGGTGTTGTTTTGACCGCATCTTCACGTCTGCTGCCGGGCACAAGCGTAAACCAAACCTGGGTTGGACCGGGTTAATCGTGGGATATAGATTTAATCTTATATAATATTTCATCCGCTCTGATCGACGATCGACGATCGGTCAGGGTCGCTGAAGTTTACTCGACCTATGTACATATTAAACAAAAACGTCAGACTATTCCATGATCAAGTCCGAGGAACGCAAGCGAAATTCAAGCTCCCTGTACGATCGCATTGCTGACACCGCGAACGCAGTCGTCATCCCCTTATTCCCGATCAGGATACCACTGAAATTGTACCTGCACAACCATCCCATCGGCCAAGATCCGTCCATCTCTTGCATCTTTCCGAGTCGCTCGTAATCTTGAACATCACACAGATTCGCCACGGTGGCAGCTCGGATGCGCATAGCGAGCGCAAGAGCATCGCCCTCGGTCCCAAAAAGCTCTGAGACGCGTTTGGCGAACAGGTTGCCCATGCGTTGGCGGGCGTTGGCGGATACCAAAAGTAGGCGAGACACGAAGTAGAGGAATGCATCTGGGCCAGGATAGTAGATGGTTCCGTTCGTGTACGCTCGGTTCTTTAACACTTGGCAAATCCAATCAAAGGTCTCTTCCAGCTCGTCGCCGCGATCGTTTGCGTAGAAAAACGCGAGCACATTGACACAGACGGTCGGGTCTAGAATTTTGGATAAGTGTCATGGAGAAGAACATCTTGACGGGAAAATGAAATAACGAACCGATTCGGGGACGCTTGGAGTCAAAATATGTCTGAACGATGCCATCCTCGGTTTTCATCGTTAGAATCTCGTCCATGATGCTCTTCTTCACTTCCGCACTGAAGTGGTCCGACACTGTACACGCAACAGACGTCGTGTCCAGGTCACAGGGGTAGGAGGCTGTCGTGAGAACTCCCCCCGCTGGAGCATGAAAAAACCAATTAGTTATTTTTGACAACATCAGAAAAATACGGGGTCCTTACACTTGAAAAAATTGCTTAACCGTGGATACTTGATATAATCGACGAGGGCCGGATCACCTGTCACCTCCAGAATAAGCAGTTGCGCAAAATTCTCCTCGAGAACGACGCCAGTGTTCGTAATTGTCATCATTTTCTTCGCGTGGGCATGCAAGTACTGCTCCCCATCAGCGACAGGGTCTCGCACGAGCGACTTCAGTGCGAGAACGACCTCTTCAGAAGTCGTGAAGACGATGCCCTGCAGTCCAAGTGAGCTCGCAGATACGACGTTCTCCAACTTGTCGTCCACGAATGCAGTGCGGTGGGGGTCGATTCCAGTAGACTCGAGGACGTGTCTGAAGTAACTCAGGTTTGGTTTCCGCTCGTGCGCGGCGGCAGACGTGAAGATGCGGTCAAAGAGAGACCAGTCTTCAGGGCGGGCCTTGTGATAAAGAACCTCCCAGTCTGGTGCGGAAATATTGGACATGGCAAACAAGCGAATACCGTGACTGCATTTGAGATCGTGAAGGAGGGTGATCATGGAGGAGTCGCTCTGAAGGGTCTCTCGGGCTGCACGAAAGGCGGCACCAACCTCTGATGCGTCTAGAGAGAATTCGGCAGCGACGAGACGATAAACCTCTTCTTCTTCCAGATTACCCTTCTCATACTCAAACCAGGTAGACGAGCAGAGGATGGATTTAAATGTTTTGGGCGAGATAGACGTATTGGTGCTGACCGACCAGGTGAACAATACGTCGCCGAGATCGAATATGATGCTGTCGATGCGACGATTATGGTTGGTGGCACAGAAAGATTTCTGATCGAGGGGGGAAGAAGATGACACGGGCAAAATCGCCGCAGACTTTGAGTGGGGATTGGGGAGAAGCTGAGCTGCGACAACCATAGTTCGAAGATGATGACTTTCGATCTCCAGTTATCGTTCCTCATATATAGAACGGCGGATCACAGCTTTTATTTCCCATGATCTAGGCCCGTCCCCTGCGAGTGCCGACATATATCGTCTGTTCGTTTCCTAGAACCTTGAGCTTCGAGAAAATGATAGAAATTGTCGCGTAGGCTCATCGGAGCTGTTACCTTTACATAATGTTGTAGGATTTTTGTCCTCGTATGCTTTCGTTCCCTTATTCCTCAGTCGCACTCATCGCCGTCGTGTGTCTGAGTGTTAGAAATTCCTTATTCCTCGTCACATTTCTTTCATGTTCATTATGTTTCTATCACGTTCGGAACGTCTCGGTTTATATCGGACGATTCGGACTTATTCGGACTCTATCAAGTATATAAGCCTGAGAGCGTGGGACGAAACCTCAGTTTCGTCTTGTCGTTTCTCAGGTGCGTAGTACAATTCCATGTCGTGTACATTTGCTCAATGATATGTCGTTTCTCAGTCTTCTAGCTCATTCCGTCGTGTCTGAGTCTTTGGGATTTGGATAGTCCTGACATTAGACGAAACTCACCCTACCGCCGACTTACGTCGCTCGTCGTCGACACTCTCCGACGCTCGTGTATGTTTGCGGGCCTCCTCTCCTCTTTCCTACCACCTTGCTTCGCTCGTTGTCGAAAACATCTCCAACGCTTGTACATAACCACCCATTCTACTGTCGACCTGTAACGCTTGCTGTCGAAACCTCTCCAGCGCTCGAACACGTTTACGGATCTCGTTTCACCCTTCTCGCACCCACTCATTATTTTAAAATTTGCCCGACGAAAGTTGTGACCCTTTACCCTCCCCATCCTCCATGTCCTACACTGTCAACCTCCCCTCCACGGGTTCCCAAGTCCCACTGTGGGTTCCCACCACACCTCGTTACCCTTACCCTCCTCGAGTACCCCAATGTAACCTACACCACCCCTCCCTCACACTTCCTGATGTCATTGACCTCACTGAGGAAAACATACAAGTCCCATCCCGGGTTCCCTCTCCTGAATCAGAGGAGGATGATTTTTTCCACTCCTATTCCTCTTCACCATATTCATATTCACGCCCCCTCTCCCCTGAACCTGAACCCACTGAGGAAATTGACCTCACTCCCCTCATTGCCGCCCTCGAGGATGCCCAGGAGATGAGCTTGCAGATGTTTGACATGCTGCAATGTCTTGTACAACAACAAGGAGACCTCAAGGTTCTCAACGATAACCTATGCACGGACTGCGAAGAACTCGAAGCTCGTATCCTCACCATGACCGCGTCGACTACCCAAGTCGATGACTTCCCTCCCCTTTCCCCCACTCCCGCCACACAGCAAACACCGAGGACTCGGGTTTACCCGTCCCCTCGCCCGCCGACCCAAACTCCCCCTCTTCATTCTCAATTCTCCCTATACCCCAGCCGTTCGCTCGCCATCTCCCCTACACTTAGCGACGTCTCCTCCCTTTCCTCCACCCCCACCGTTCACGCCAAAACCCTTGATAGGGTAGAAGGCCCAACCCTCAACCGGCCGGATGGCCTGATGGATCATGACAAGGCGACGAAGCGTGCCGCAAGGCAGTGCTTCGGCTGCAAGGAGACAGGACACGTCGTTGCATGGTGTCCAAAGAAAAAGGCGCCCAAGGACCGGCTCGCGGAGCTAGAAAAACAGGTCAAGGCACTACTCGAGGAGAAAGCCGCCTGTTACGATTCGCGTGTACCGTTACTCTTTTCCTAGTTTCCCTACAGACACTGCTCTCGCTGTTCGAGTCCCGCTTGAGCTACTTTATTAACTCCTCTTTTCTCTTATCATCGCTTAACTATTTAGC
>JBBPML010000176.1:0-52521 GCA_038090275.1 Austroboletus novae-zelandiae | reverse complement strand
TAATTTGATGTTTTCCTTGCCTGGATGAATTTATTTGATAACCCTGGCCACAGTGGACTTCCCCAGACCAGTTTGGGAGGATATGTTCCTAGCAGAAAGACTAGATTCAAAGAGAAACAGGATATTGACTCTAGCAGAGATAGAAATGGGCTTTATAGTGAAGTAGGGTTAGCCTGGTGGTATTCCTGCCCTTAATAGTGCTCAGAGTTATGTAAGTTACATAATGAGATAGGATTGAAGCACAGCATCCATCAGAACACTATGTTATTTACCAAATAATAATTGATAACATCATGGTCAAATAAGTGTTCCAATGACATGTCATTTTAATATGGTTGTATCTCAGTGCCATGGCAACCAAATCACATAACTAAGAGCTCATTTTCAGGGCGAGGGTTAGAGTTATTGATTACCCTGCAAGGATTAGAGCTAATAGGTTTTGATTCTCTTGCAAATGTCACATCTTTCCAAAATGCCCCAACATTGGAACACTTATTTGAGCCACTGTAAGTCACATCAGATTCATTGCTTCAAATTGGCCTGCCTGCAATTTCCTTGATGCCTCTCAATGCTCTGGTGAAAGCATGTATGGCTTGATGTAGAGCCTCCTAGGTGAGTACTCTGAGCTCTGATGTTTAGGCTACTTACATCTTGGCATTGGTGACACATGAAGTTGTTCTCAGTATTACACAATAATAATGATGAGCTTCAACAATCCTACCAATGTCAACATCACCATACAACAAGGCTTATGCATCAAGAGCAAAAAGGTATGGGCATGCAAGTAGCTCCCAGAACCATGGAGATGTTACAAGTGTTATGCTTGACTGAAGTCTAGCATATACTGCAGAGAGGTTCAGAGGCTTACTGTCACTGTTCATCTAGCAGGACAAGGAGTCATCCCAGGGATATCCTGGACAAGGTCAAAGAAGTCACTGGGAAGAGTGATGACAAGAGGTTCAAAGGAGTGTTCACTCAAGAGTAGAATAAGGACTCAAGAATTCAAGGGCAATCAATGTAAGGGTTAGATTGCAGAGGTCTAACTTAGAGTACATTGAGGGTATTGTACTGTTTATATATGAGTCTTGGAGAACTGTTACAACTCGCTCATACCCCTACTCTTTTCCCTTTACCTTTACACTAGTTCCCCTACAGACATTGCTCTCGCTGTTCGAGTCCCACTTGAGCTACTTTATTATCTCCCTTTTTCCCTTATCTCCGCTTACCTATTTAGCGTGACTCACCCGCAGTATCCGCAGTTGTATTGCCACCGTTATCTCTGACTCGCTCCCCTTCTTCGCGATTCCATCGCATTCTAATAGTCAAGTCATCCCTTTTACGCTCCGCTTCATTCTCGCTCGACTCGTCTATATAAACCTCTCGATACCCTCGATGTATTCCCCAAGTTAGACCTACCCGAATCTACCTTGATCATCGATCCCTCTCGGGCCCCCTTTGTCCTCGCCTTGCTACCAAATAGGCGTTCCCCTTGTCTCCCTCGTCGTCGCTCCCCCATAAGCGACTCCTTCGTCCCTGTGCCACAACATACGTTGACCAGGTCAACAGCTCACGACATACCGTTGAGGCTGAGGATAGCAGATCGCCTGTCTATCAACCCTTGCCACGTCAGCTGAATAGCGACGTTAACGCCCCCTCGCCCCCTTGTCACTCGGGTCTACGCCTGAGCGTAACAAGAACAATAAGGCAGAGAGTGAAGTGAAGGTAACTCAACTAAAGAATGTGATGAAATCATGAAGAATGCTAAGTTGCTATGGAAGATGAGTAACTTGCTAAAAGGTGACTTGGTAATATAGCTGTGGATGAGTCACACTAAATAAGCAAGCAATGGAATAAAAAAGTAGAGAAAGAAAGGGAGCCAAGCGGGATTCAAATAGCAAGGACTAAGTTCAATAGAAAATGGAAGAAGAAAAGCATACTAGTAAAATGTAGCATTCATGCAATCATAACACTTGTGATAACTTTGTACTTAATACACTTAGCTGCTTGTCTACTTCAAAAAAGTATTTATATGCATACAGTAAGTGTGAACAAGTAAAGTGAACATTTGCTGATGGGCCCTTCAAGCACATATTGGCATGATCTAGTGAGAAAATAATAGCCTAGAAGAGCCTAGTGAGAAAAGGAGAACCTCACAAGACCTTGTTAGGAGCTGGATTCAGTAGTCAAATTTTACAAGCCCTTGCTAGTCCTAGCAAGGCCCTGCAAGAGCTACAGTGTCACATAGATATAGCAAGGAGTGCATGTTTATTACAGTAAATTGCAGGCACTAGCAAGGAAGGCTGGTTCCTAAAGCTAACTAGGTCTAGTAAGGCCTTGCAAAGCCTTGCTAGAACTGGAACAATTGGCTGATGCAGTAAGTGAGTGTGTACTGTCTGCATCTCACTCAGGATAATGCTGTGTATGATTGACCATGAGCAAAGGGGTCAATATGAAGACAGAGGAAAGAACATTGAAGAGTGAGACATTGATAATCATTGAAAGTCATTGCATACACCAGTTGAAGAGGGAACCATTACAGTCCGATCAGAACCGGGAGGGCTGAAATGGACAGAGATGCACAGTACAGTGTGCTTTCACATTGTTAGGAAATTGAACTTTTGAACTTCAAGGAAGCAGCAATGAACAGCAACAATGCAAATGTGAGCATTGAAACTAATCCAGTCTACTACAACAAGAGCATGATTGCAAGAGGTTTGGAAATAAGCACGAACATCAAGGACTCGATGCGTATGGCATGGCATGAGTAACAGCTCATGTTCAGCTACAGAGCAGTGAAAGGGAACAACGATGTGTGCGATAGCATGACCGCCAAGCGATCGTTTGCAAATGAGCGTGACCCGGAACTTCACACACCTGGGGGGGGAAGAACTTCGACGGGCGCGCGCTGCGCCATGGCATGGCATAAATAACGGTCCATGTTCAGCTGCAGAGTGGTGAAAAGGAAATGACCGCCAAGTGATCGTTTGCAAACGAGCGTGACGGTCAGGTGCTCAGGTAACGGGACTTGCTTATAATATAGAAATACAAAAGCAATAGTCCAGTCTAGCCTAGATATCTCCAGATCAAAAAGAAACAGATAAAGGTGAGGACAGCGCCACCGAGAAAGATATACATGTCCTGTGTGCTGTTGGCCACGTGAATGATATACTCGGGGGATCAGAATCAAAAGAGACGGGTTACCTGCGCCGTTCGATCCACCCAATCACGTCGCGGCTGAGGCCCAACGTGTTTGCGGCGTCGAGTAAACGCCTTTGAGTGCTCTTCAACACGTTGCGCTGGTCAACAAGGCTGTCCAGGACTTGACGACCCTGAGTGATGAATTCATCGAGACTTGTTTCGGCGGTCTGAATGAAGGAATGTTCGCGAAGAGCGTGATGGTCGCGCAGGGTTGAGTTCGGGAGGGGCGTTGGTGTGCGGAATGGTGACTCGGAGTGTTGAGAAGACACGGAAGGATTCAACTGGCTAGTCGGTGCGAAGCGCCTCCGCGTGTCGGATGGAGAGGATACGCCGAGAAGTTCATTGCGTTGGGCGGTGGTTCTCTGCGGGGAAGTTGGAGGCAGTGGAACACGCGGTCGAGGGCGAAGGTTACCTCGCTCTTTATACGCTCAAACTGGGACTTGAGGTCGGCATAGTCGGCGCGGAACTTTTGGACACGCCTGGCGGGTGGTGAGGGGGGACAAGGAGGGGAGAGAGAGGGCGTACATCTGGCCCTTTTCCTGCTTTGCCTTTATTATTTCTCGCTTTATCATGGCGTCATAGTCTTCGATGGTGCGCTGCATGGCGGCGAGGGAAGCGGATATCTGTCCTGGCGGGGGCCGTGAGCGGGGCAGAGGGACAGAGGGGATGTTACAGACCTATGAGGGACGCCGAGTTGTCTCCATTTCGTAGACGTTCAATGTCGGCGTTGAGCGAGTTCGTCTGTCTTGTTCCGAGAGTGTAAAGCGAGTTCATCATCGACTGCGACAAAAAGGTTCCCGGCCGGTCACGGTACAAATTTGGCTATCCGCTACTTCCGCTTCCGTCCCTTCCGCCCCGCCCGCTCCCCCGCCCGCGTCATATCCAGCTCCATGTCCTCCACCACCGTCACCGTCGCCAGCTGCTCCTCGCCCTCGTACTCCTCCTCCACCGTGCGCTCAACACCACCCCACTCCTCCTCTGTCACGCCAGTCAGCACCGCACCACTCGAGTCGCGTCACCGTACCAGACTGTGCTCCATATGCCCGTTCGACTTCGGCGGCATTCCGTGCGGCCCGTTCGGCAAGCGCGCGTCGATGCTACGGGGATGAGAAGGACCACCGGAAAGAGTGACGGATCGTACCTCTCGCCGCATCTCCTGCCTCTCCTGCTTTTCTCGGAGTTGGGCCCTCTTCTTTGCCTCCTCCCGTCGTGCGACTTTGCGTTTGTGGAACCCCGTTAAAAAGGTCCTGGGCTACGTTGATCGCGTGCTCGCTCGCCAACAGGACACCCTACCTGCGCGCCTCGTCGTCGAACACGACCTCCTTTATCTGCCCATGTTTCGCGCGCCTTTTCGCGGCGACTGCGTTGCGCGACCTGGCGAGAATGGTCAATGTGTCCGCCATGGTTAACGATAACCGAGTGGGTCGGGTTTATCCGATGCTTATATAATGGCAGGGATCGACTACTTGGGAATGTCTTCGATGTCGGATTCGTTATAAGACTCGCTCTCAGGCGAGACATGTTCCACTCCCTTCTTCCTCGTCGCCCACCATCATGCCCGCCCTCGCTGTTCCCGACACGTCCCCGCCACTCGACGACCTCCCCAACGACCCCCCATCCCGCACCTCGCCAAACCCCTACCCCCGCCCGTCCCCGTCCCGTCCCCAGAGGTTTCCCCCAGATCCCGTCTACCCACACGCTCATTTCGACACCGCAAGCAGCTCCTACTATGACAGGGCTTATTCCCCCTCCTTTGCTTCCATCCCCCCCACATCAACCATGTTCGCCCATTTCGCTCTCTCTCAAGCCTCATCCAACTGGCAGTCCCACATCCCGCTCGTACACCACAATCCTTATCCTCCACCCCAGCCACCCCAGCTCGTGCACAAAGTTTGGATTCTCGACTGTAAGGCGTGTGGCACATTTCTAACTAATCGCGGTATGAAAGCAAGTCCTCTCCCTATATCGTCTCCTTTGTTCTCCAGCGAATCCCCCTCTTTCGAACTGACCCGATCTTTTAGGCTGTACTCTTACTCAGACCCAATGTCTCTCTTTTTTCCACCGACGCCCTCCCTGTAAACTGCTCCGCATACTCTTCAAACCCCGATGCACTCCGTCCTCCTCCTTGTCGTACCCTCTCCGCCCCACGTACTTGCGAATGCCTCACTCAAACACTTTGTTGCCATACTTGCGGCACTGCTGTAGGCTACATGATCGTCATTCCTGTGAGATTTTGCTCGATCGCCCTTTGTGAATCTCTGCATGCATTTAACCCCAATTATATTAGTGTTCCAGGTGTACGTCTTCAATTTCTGCGACAAACCGTGCGACTAACGGTCATCGGTTCGTTTTCCACTCGAGCGAAATTATGGCCTCGGAGCGTCATCATATTCCCGACGAACCTGGTGTCTTGCCTGTAGAGTATCCCACACCTCCCCCTCCACCCTTGTCCCCTCCCCCGCTCGCTTCTGCATATCCCGCAATTTTTCACTCGGCTGATATAGCTCGGCGGCCCGGCGGAACCGTCCCTTCGCAAGCGTTTCATCCGCGGCAAACGTCATCTCCCTCGCTGGGTTCTGAGTACCTCCCATCTCCACCTTCGGAGTCGCCAGAGCTGACTCCTTCTTCTGGCCACTCTTCACCTGACTTGCTTGCCTCTGTTGACGCGACTTCGCCCAGGCGACCCTCTGTGCAGGCCGCTGAGACCAGAGGGACAACGCCCGAGCCTTGCCCCCGAAAGCTCAAGGCGGGAGACGTACTGTATTGGCACCATCTTACGAAGCATGGGGAAATTCCGGGGGTGGAAGAGGATCCACGAGCAAGGATGCCCAACTGGGAAAATGCACTCCAACTTTTCGACCGATGAGAACATTCAAGTTCGGCTCCACGGAACGATGCTCCTTCTCTTCACGGATGCATAAGCGACCAAGACGTTTTAGAGAGGCATCTACACGATTTCATTCACGACCCGAGGCAACCGACAATACATACCTTTTTTTCCTTGGCGAGGGACGCTTTCCGGTATCTATTTCGACTGTTGCAATTCTACTGCATGCTACGACCTTCACAGAGTACGAAGATACCCTCATCCCTGTTCCTATAGTTGTCAAATGTGGACTTTTTTGTAAACACTTGACTGGGTCACTCCATCCCGACATACTATTTAGATGTCTTTTTTTCTTGGGGAATTTGATTTGTAGAGGTGTTTATATGAGAGCACCTCGTGACCAACTTCGGCGGAGAAATGTCGGCGGATGCTTCATACTTAGAGCAGGCACTGTGCCCACTAAAATCCGCCTGGCATGCCCCCCTCCCACCTCAAGATTTCCGGATCGTCGATGGGAATGGCGAACAAGTCATCCTCCGCGTTGATATCCTTTCCTTTCCTTATTGAAATGTTTTACTTCAGGAAGTTTTAATAAAAAGGTTTCCCTTAGGATTGTCTCATCACACAGAGATGTTAAGCGCATCGCCATCATAAGCATCTCTGGATACCCCGGTTGCGAATTCCAGGTTCGCGCAGCCCTGGCGGACGTCGTCGGACATGAAAAGTATGCCTTCTTCTTCCAAAAGGTCTGTCGCTTCCGACAACCGCGTCGTCCCTTCTGATAGCGCACTCCACTCTCCGCAGTTTCTCGAGTTCTTCTTCCAAGAAGACGATGCCAAGTTTTTTTCAAAAGTATCCGTCTGCCATTCAACTATAGGCATTTCGAAGGTAAACCTCATGCAAGCCGCGTTTACGCCTTTGTCACTCATCGTCACAGATGACTTGAATCCCCGCGTGCACAAGGAGGGTTTCAGGCACCTCGACCGCGTCATCGACATCTGCACCCGACACGGCATCTACGCCATCCTCGACCTCTAAGCTACCCCGGAGGTCAGAACACCGACTGGTACTCTGACAATGGCGCACACATCGCTCACTTTTGGGTCCACGACCGTGCAATCTGGCTATGGACCGAGGCCGCCAAACACTACGTCGGGAACGCCTGGGTCGCGGGGTATAACCCCGGACCCGACCCACAAGGCAGTCGTCCAGTTTTACGACCGCGTCACCACGACGCCATACGCGCGATCGACACTTATCACATTCTCTTTTTCGACGGCAACACGTTCGCCTCCGACTTTTCCCACTTTGGAAACGTCTACGAAGGGTGGGTCAACACGGCCTACTCGATTCACAGTAAGAACGGTCGCGTGTTTTTTAATACACAACGTATTCCATGCCGGATTACTCTCCCCCTTCTCTGAGACATGGGAACACGGCCCCAATTTCGAAAAACTCCAACGGCAATTCGACATTGGTAGACTATTCGGTGTTTGGCTTCCTGGCATCGCCCGAGAAATATGTTGGCGACGACGCGCAGCTCGTGCGACTCAAGAGGAGCTATCAAGAGAAGCGCGCGTAGATGGACGAACGCGGTCTTTATGCCTAGAATGGTGAATGGGGTCCGGTCTATGCTCGCCGGTAATACGACGGTCCAGACACGGACGACATCAACGCACGGCGTTACCAAGTCGTCAAGGACCAACTTGCCATGTACAACGCCGTACGTGTCTTTCCGTCCTTGGTCGTACCGATGCTGATATCCAGCGCGTGCAGGGTCGTCTAAGCTGGTCGATCTGGTTCTACAAAGATATTGGTTTTCAGGGCATGGTTTACGTCTCCCAGCAAACCAAGTACATGACGCTCCTCAAAGACTTTCTCGCCAGGAAACATCGCCTTGCAGTTGACGCTTGGGGCGCGGACACCACTAGGGTCCGACCCGTTTACAAGCCCCTCATTGACCACATCACGAGAGAAATTCTGGATGAGAACCAGGCTTTCTACCCTGCGCCTGTCTGGAAACTGTCGGATCGGATCGGTCGGTTGTCGCGTGGCATCATCGTCGGCGAGTATCTTGTCAAGGAATGGGCAGAGCATTTCCGCGGGAAAACCGAAGCCGAGCAGGAGATGGCGGGGAGCTTCAAATTCGCAGGGACAAGTTGAACAAGATTCTCACTGCCAATGCTGGGGGAAACTAATTGAAGGAATGATTCGAAACTAATCCGTTCACGTTTCATGAGCACATGCAAGTTAGGATCCGTGGGACCGGTCCATACGTATTAGCAAGAAAGCAAATGTAGTGGTAGTGCTGGTATGTCTTCAAATCCGTCATCCGTGGAAACTTGAGCTTAATGATATGGAGAATATTAGATAGGCAAATGAAATCTCTAGATGGCGTCGTAAATAAAAAATCAGAGCTACGATGTGGTCACCCAAATTGAAAATCGCTAGATGCACGAAACCATAGAGTCAATGGTCATTATGACCAAGCCGAGCCTCTAGCCAATCCACCAAGCAATCCGAGGGGTCGGCATCAGGCTGCGTATACAACTCGTCCAAGATTCGTTGTGCAACAACAGGATCGTATTGTTCTGCTCGCCCAAACCCTGCCAGGTAGTCTTTGCGATAAGCGTCCTCTTCAATATTGAGTATTGACGCCAATGTGCCAGGTGCTGGGCTAAAAACACCTATAAAATACTGCATGCGCAGCAACACCGGAAGCGCAATTAAGGTTGGGAGATCATCTGTGAGGCAGTGTATTTCTTCGATGATTTCGTCCACGCTCTTATTGACCCCAAAGAAAGGATTGTCCGCGATTGCAAGCAACGACCCCAGGGCTTCCAAATGGACGAAGGCTTCGTCCACAGCTTCGCGGGCAACTTGGGTGTGGGTTGGACGAGGAAAATGTGAGAAAATTTCGTACAGCGCCTTTGCGTCGGTCACAGCGCTCGACGTGACGGCGGGTGACACTGGTTGCGCAGAACCACGTTTCAGGTGGAATAACCCAGATTGAGAAATGGTTGATGACGTCCTCGAAGGTGGAGGATACTTGCCCTTGTCAACGTCAACTTGCACAGAAATCGAGGCCATCTTTGGGCGATGCGATAGCGCAACAAGCCCACGCCACACGATTGAAATCAAAAATGAAGCAAGCAGTGCGTGTGAGGCGCAATGGCTCGCATAACGTGCAAGTGTTTGACAGTAGACAGGAACAGAAGATCGAAGCGCGACGATTGAAGGGTGAACGCAACCCATCACTTTGTGAGTTGTTCCGGCAGGGGCCTCCAATGCGTCGATGAGAGGGATCAACTCTTCCTTGATGCCCGAGATCAGCGGGTTGACAACCCGAACAACAATGGAAACAAGGCCTGCGCGGATGGGCTTTATTCCATCCCCACGACTGTCGGTATCTGTGCCCAAAGCCATATCGTCGAAACTTAAAAGCAGCTCTCCAGCAAAATCTGCGATGGCCAGCGCATGAAGCTGAGTGGAATTAGGTGAGAGTGTTTGAGAAGCGGGCGCCAGTGGCTGAAGGAATGCAGGGGAGGACAAAAGAGGCAGAAGGAGAGCTGACAAATTGTTCAAGAGAACAGACAATGGCTTATGGAGAGAACGCAAGATGGCCTTATACAGGTGACTGTTGTCTCGTGCTGCTTGCAATTCGCTAAGACTGCGTTCAGCAGGCTGCAGAAAAGAGACGAGCTGATACATACGCGGCAATCAAAGCGCCCAAGGTACGCCCACGGCCTGCGGGAATGGGCCGTTTGCCACCGAGAAGCTCACTCGGCAGGGAGGGGCCGGAGGGGTGAGCAAGAGCTTTGGACACAGCTTCATTAAGGCGCAGGCCGAGTGCTTCCAGATACGACCCGTCTTGGATGAGAGGAGTGCGGGTGGGAGAAGTTGCAGGTGTCGTAGACGAGCGTCTAAGGTTGAAAGGAACTCTGGTGAGAGGGCGGGCACGAGGCGAGTCGGGGGGCGTTGACGGGGCGGATGGGGGGCTGGTGGGGGGGAATATGTACTGGTTCTTGAATGTGTAGATCATTGTGTGGAGTGCCGCCTGGTAGAGAGCAAGAAGAAAAATTATCCCATGGGCTGAAGGACGGGGGCAGAGGTGGAGTTGGCCTTAAGGAGGACGGTCGGTGTCGGTGAGAGACGCGGCAAGTGGAGCAAAGCAAACAAGGCAGCGGATTGGACTACGGGCACTGTCAACGAGGCGGTTGAAATGGTTAGCCTCCAGAAATGAATGGAAGCAGTGACTTGGCGCGCACGTTAGATTCTGCGAGTGCAAGGTCATAGATTGGCGGACAGACTAGCCAAAAAGCGTCGTTGTTCAAGCAAGTGATTGGATGAGATCGCCGAACGAGAGAGACCCTTGCAAATTTTACAAGACAGCCAGCCGGATATTTAGCTGGTCCGGTTCCGTGTGACTGGTGTGACCGTCGACTCGTTTGCCTGGTGACTACCACATGCTACAAATACTCAGTCGCATATATAGCTCCATCTATCTACATATCTTCCATAATCCGCTTTATAACCGTGCAGAGCCCTGCGTCGTCGCAACGTAACCGCCATAGACAACTCTCCTCTTCTCCTTCCCGTAGTCGTAGAGTCGCACATTGCCGGGGTTCCGGCCCTTGTACTAGGACTTTGAGCTCACCTACAGAATACGCCAATGAGTCACAGGTAAACAAGAATGATTCCGCACGCGCCTTCGAACGGAGGTTGGTCTGCAGCAACAACTCTCATCCGATACTGCAGCGATTGCAGCTGACGGACGATCATGTCCAGCGGTGCTTCGCACCAACCTCGGACATTTGAATTCACCATAGACTCCCACGCAGCTTTGAAATCGGTGTCCGCCCATAGTACACGCTTCGCAGGTTCCGTAATAAACGGGGAGTCGAGTGTGATAAGATCAGCCCGAGATGCCTATCATACTGCATCAGACAAACAGACAAACACTTTCCAGGAACATGCCAAACCGGATCATCCGGCGCCAAAGGCACAGGTATCGTGCTCCTCTAAGTTAGTCCGCTTGAGTAATCAGCAATGTCACCTTCCGAGCGATTCGCACCTCAAAGGGGCTCTGTGCCGCGGCCAGCGCCAGCTCCCCCGGAGTAATAGTCCTGGCAAGCTCATGCAACGAATTTGACTTATCACTTGCACGAGACAAGCTGCTTTCTCTGCTCTCCAGACTTGAGACCGAACCCTTGGATCGCCGAGGACTAGAGAGATGCCTGAGACTGGGAGTAGGCTGCGGAGCCGCATACGCCTCGTATCGCAACTTTCTTGCAGTTATTACGCCTCGGGGAGAGTCGGATTCCAATGAGCCTTGAGGCCCCGAGGGTGTACTCCGGGACGAATTCGCATCCGGACTCAACTGATAACGCGTTAATGCGGAGAGGAAGTCGGGCAGCTAATCCAGAGTCAGCGACAAACAGATAACAGTATATCAACTCACAGAAGTCGACCTTGCTCTGGAAATAATATCAGCAAGAACACGTCGCCGGTTTGACAATGTCAGGAATTGATCACATCTCTGGCATTCAACGTCAGCGTACGGCACCAGGGCTCCATGAGTTGAACTTACTCTGCGGAGGTGAGTACCGGTGTGTTGCGACAATCGGCGGACTTCGTCGATAACTATATCAGGCACCTCATTGCACTCCACAGCTAATCTTAGCATCGTGAGTAAGCACGCGTCCTGGACGGATGCTTGGGAAAGGGGTCAAATTAGTCTTTGCTCCAGTTGATCAACTCACCAGCGTAGGAAGCCAGCCTGACTCCTATACCACGGAGAATTTCCACAGGCGTTATCGATATCTTACCACAGTACTCGCTTACCAGGGCCAGAATTACAACCATGAGCGTCGGCCCCACACGGACTTCCAGTTCCGTCACAGACACAGCGAGCGCAGTAATACATGATACCTTAAAAATTGTCTCTCCTCGGAGAACCTCAGACAGGTCCGTACTGTAGGTAAGTGAAACGTACTTTCTTGGATTCCGTGCAGGATCCGCTCGACACCTAGCTCGAGTACCGGAAGTTCTTCCGTCGGACCGCGGTCTTCCCCTTCCACTACTGAAAGAAGCTCTTTCAGCCGCCTCGCATATTGATCTACGTCGCTCGCATCTTGCAAGTCGATAATTTCAAGTAGACGTGAAACATATTCATTTTTGTCCGACAGAGATAGCAATGGCGACAACTTTTGCAGAGCCTGCGAATAGTATGTCTCCACGATAAGCGGATCAACCGAATGGAGAATCTTGAGCGTCTGAGGATATGAGCCATCAGTACTAGCAATTAATATGGTTTCGGAGTGAATCACCGTCTTCCTGATCAACCCATCCGGCGAATCAAGAAGCTTCATAACCCCCTGAACCTCCCATTCGTCCAGGATAGCTACAGTATTTGGGAGTGTCCCCGCCCAAATGCTTGAATCTAGACAGTTCAAGCAAGACACAAATAAATATACGTCATTGGGATCTCTAGAAGAGAGAAAATGGCGAATGCTGGTGAGAGCAATAGATGGAAACTGGGATTCGCGAAGTGCCTCTGGACTGACGGTTGACAAAAGCATGAAGGTTTCGCGGAGTATGGCTAAATATCATATCATTGCTCAGCTAATGTATCCATGCGTACAAAAACTCCCGTACCTCGCATCGGAACTTTCGCAGCACGCTTGATGACATCAAAGGCAACTGGAATATTACCCGATTCGAGTCTGGTAACGTGTTAACGAAAGGCCATAGGGTAGATCAGTTACAAACTAACTTCATTTCTCCCCTTTGAAGTGCGCGTAAGGTGCCAAGAACAACACCAAGTTCACTTGATTCACGAGACTGATGCCGGAGTTGTGAGTTCAAAAACTTTCCGAGAGATTCCGAACTTTTGAACTTGGGGCATGATTAGAACACAGTGGAAAAATGTATGGTTCCACACCTTCCCCACAACCGTAGACATTGATGCGATCACGCTGGGATCGGCCTGTAGCCGACGCTGTATTAGGTCTTCCAAACCTATCAAACGTTCTGCATCTCGTTGGAAAAGGGTATAATACGCCATTAGGGCACGCCGCCGTACAGCCATCCTAAAGCCAGGACCTTGAAGCACGCCATTGAGATATATGTCAACTATGCTGCTTACGAGTCGTGTCGGAGAAGGGTCTGTAAGCGGGTATCAACAGCAGGGATGACGTCCTCGTTAGGTACTTGTATAAGCACGTCGAGGGCGAGACATATCAGGGCCACGCAACTGCTTTCCAGGTCCTGCGGATCAATTAGAGAGTCAAGCTGCAAGCTATTAGACAACGAAAATGTCTACCTTGCGCAGCGTATTAACCAACATCAGCTGAAGTTCATGGTGCGAGGGCATTAGCTCCGTGCAAAAGATATAGCCTATATGCCACGTTCGCTTTCTCAACTGATGAGCGTGAAGTATGATTGATACACACCAATTTTCTTGTCCATCGAAGACTTGCCAAGTTCAGCCAGATTTACAGCATGAGGGAAGGCAAATTCGAGATCACCAGGGCCAGCGGTAGACAAAGACATAGTGCAATGCAAAATTAAAATCAAGGACTCTTTGCATTCCTTCTGCGTAGTCTGGCTCGAAGGACAGTCGAGATTTATTCAGGAAAGCTCTACGCACAAGCGACAAATGTGGCTGCTGGAGATTGCGGCGTATGACATCAAGCTCGTTCAAGAGAATTTGGTCGGCGGCCTGGGGGGAAGCTGCGTTTTCGGCCTTGCGCACGAGAGCATAGTACGCGCGGCTCATCGCGCCAGACGAGACGAACGGAACATTCATGCTCTGGAGAAAGGTTGAGTTGGCGCAGAACTGCCAGCTCGATTCCGAAATGGCGTAGGTCTGATCTAGTGTTGCATGCTCGGGCAAACATTCTGAAACACCAGGCTCGGCCAAGCACCACCATGACCTCATCCCCAGAACATGCAACGTCCGCTGTAGCTCATTCGTTTAATAAAATTCTAAATCAGCACAAGTCTTCGAAATCAAAACGCTCTGGCGATGTCGACGAGGGTCTCAAGAAGCTCAGACGCATGATCCTTGTAGAGAGCATCCCCTCCAAAGCCGTTCGTGAACAACAGCGCAACAATGGACCCAGACTTTGGTTAATTGCCTCTCTTGTAGGATTCGACCATTCGTCCTCGAATATGGAAAATTCTGCTACGCGTCGACGACATTTCTGCGGAGACGTTTTTGCAATACGTTTCTCGTGGCCCATGTGAAGTAAGGGAGAAAATCAGGAATGATACCTTTAGGTAGAGCGAAGCCCGTTCACCGTGGTGACATGTAGCTCAACCTCTTAAAGGACTCTGGCAACTGACCGTGGTTTCAAGGAGCGAGTCCGCGAAGATATGCTGGTCCGGTTGCTGGATGCTTTCGTATGGCGGAATCATGGTACGCGCGATTCCATCAAATGGCATCGAGACCAACGCAGTTTGAACACCGTGTTGCAGACCGCCAAGAAACGCAGCAACTTGGTTTTACATATGTTCAAGGGATGAACGTACTCGCTGCCCCATTCTTGTATACGATGCCTTCAGAACTCGAAGCTTTTTTCTGTTTCGCCAAGTTCATTGAAGAGTCGTGTCCTCTATACGTGCAGCCAACACTAGAAGGAGTACACAGAGGATTGAAGGTACGTTCGTCCACGATATACTTCAACGTCACTCGGTGGATGCATTTTCACAGCTTCTTGATCGATGTCTGAAAATTGTAGACCCCGAGCTTTTCGGCTATCTTCGAATGAAGAACCTTTCCGCCGAAATATATGCATTCCCATGTTTGTTCTTTTTCGTATCTTCTGGTGGAATTTGGCTGAAGTCAATTCCTTAAAGCTGTCCTTACCTTGTGCGCATGCACGCCTCCTCTGGACCAAGTCTTGCTGCTTTGGGACTTCCTGTTGGCTTTCGGGGTGCATTTGAACGTGCTATGTGTTATCGCACAATTGTTGCTCATGCGAGATGAGGTCATGAATTCACCAAGGTTTGACATCCGTGCATTTTGTGCAACATTGCTTATGTCGTCTTTTTCAGTCCTATGCGCCTCTTGCGCACTTTTCCACCCCTTGAAGCTGTTCCAGTCGTTGGTATAGCAGTCACGCTTGTGCGAGATCTACCGGCAGATCTTTATGACGAGCTTGCTCGACATCCATACGAAATTCAAGAACTTTGAGTTCGATGTAATCCCTCGTCTTCGTCCATTGGGCTGGCCACAGACTCATCCGATAAACTTTTTGTATACTGAGACATACCCCCACTCGTGTAGCATATCTCAAAAGTTACCGCGCTACCCCAATACCCCCGCTACATACCCTTTCATCACGCACCAATTCTTGTGTCTACCTGCCGAACGACTTGGACGTTGTACTTCCCTCTTGTCATCCAGTCATTCATTCTCTGCAAGCCATCAATCGCTATGTACGAAGTCTTGTCTTTTCAAAAGAAAATTTCATGACTGTGAGCACTGTCAAATTTGTCCGCCATGTGGTTTGCATTGCAAGCTTGTGCTGCTGTATGAGTTATGATCCAATAAGGCTAATTCATTCGGGATAAGCTACAGTCCAGTCCGGCCTCTCATACGCTGGAGATAAAACTACCCGTCGGCTTCCGAATCGTATCACATTTCATGTCCTTTCGATTAGTCAATCGCGGAATGTAGAAGGACTCAAATCGAGGCTTGTAAATTTCGATTCCTTTGCACGTTACGGTCTTGGCATGCCATGAGATATTGAAACAAAGCGATCAAACATCCACAAGCAGTCATCAGCACAGGCTGGCTTTGTTTGAAACTGGAAGGAAAAAGAAGACCACAGTAGCGGTTTTCGCAAATAACAATACTTACGTCGCGAGTAAGTATCTATGAATGAGGTGGTGCAACTTTACATAGGGGCGCACCCAAGATACGACGAAGGCCAATGACCATCAAGGGACGATAATCAAATCTGTTAACCTCAAAACCAAAATGTACTGCACCCTTCCCTCTCCCCAAAAAAAATCTGATTCCGATCTGCTGAAAACCATCATACACAAACTCCCCACACACGTTTGGTTAACAGCTGCAAGAGGACATCCTTCCCCGGCGTACCGACAATACAAGTAACATCCGTCGATCCACCTAGACTGCCGTCGTGTAGTGTCGGGTGGCCTATCCAGGCATCAGGACCCTCGCGGATTCCTTCACTCTCCATGTCAACTTGTGCAGGGACAGCATTAGACTCCAGCAAGCCATGAAATTGATGAGACCGTTCTAAAAGACTCTGTACTTGGCTTCGGTTGTCGCCAGGGGCATACGCTGTTTGGTCTTCCCTGCGATCTACAACCAACATGCCACGAGTAATCTCGCCTGTCCTGCAATGATGCATGAACGTCATATTCGTTTAGAGAACTCATACCGTACCTCTCTACATCAAACTTGCGTTTGACGGTAACCCACCCAGTCGATAATCTTGGAAAACCATTATCCTCGACGACCACCTCCGGAGGATTTTCAATGGCACACCAAACAGCAACTATGTCGTGAAGTTCTAAGACATCTTTTCCAAAAGAGATCATGATTTCCCTGGTGCGCTCGAAAACCGAGCTTGTAAAGTGGGTCAGCGGCGCCTTGCCTGAACTGGTGGAAGGCTTCTGAGTGGAATAGAATGTAGGGTCGATGTGCTTCGTGTAGAATGGAAAGGGAAGCTCATGCGAGGTTGTGATATCTAACGTGGCGAGGAGGACCCGTTCCAGAGGGAGACCGCTTCCCGGCACCACGGGGCAGAGCAATTCCTTGGCCGCATATGGATCGGCAAAAAAATTGACTGTGCATGTCACAAGGAGCTCTGACATGCAAGGTATTCCATGACTCACACTCTGCGATAGGCGTAGTGTTTCCTGGGACGTCCAGGGCTCCACCCATTATGACAATGCGGCCGATTCGTGTTGTTAAAGTTTGATGGTGTTGACGATTAAGCAAGGCAAGATTTGTTGGCGGCCCAAGAAGAATGTATGTAATGCTTCTCTCCGGGCGGGATTCGAGAAGATCAAGGGCGACATCAGTCGCTAATTTTGTCGTTGTGACAAAATTAGAACTGAATTGATCAGACTCGTGAAAGCAGACATTTAGATCGGGGTGACGTTGATCAATATTGCTTAGACCATCTCTGTAGAATATTAGGGAAACGTGGATATCTGCGATGCTTTTTTGACTCGCCTTCCATGAAAGTATTGAGCAAAGTGAACATCACCAAGAAGTGGACCGTGAGAACCAAGGGCGAGTATTGGCGGAACCTTTGGACTATAATTCGGAAATCTTTCACGATCTTCGGGGTGTGCAGTGATATGAGAACCGACAGCCTGATACAACTTGTAAACATTGGCACTGTCATACTGCTCAGAAAACGCCGGGAAAATTGCAAATTGACTCACTATGCCGCACGGGCGTCGGTATTGCCTTCGGGTCTGTTTCATTGGAGTCCGTTCGGTAACTCGTTGCAGGCTACGCACCGAAAGAGATTAATATGGCTAGAATTTCAAGCTCTGGGGATGCGAGAGCGAAGAGGCTGAATGGATAGGTCTCAGCCAACTGTGGAATCCCTCAAGGCATATAATCCGAACATAGCTAGAACGTCGTCCACACCGGGGTCTGTGTCGACTTGGTCCGAGTCAGGACGATCTAGGACAAAAACGGACACAGGCACAGCATGCTCACGAATTACTGGTGTCCTTTTTCCACTCAGCATGAAAGAACTCGTCTAAAGCGTGTATGAAACAGGGTAAAACGAAAACAGAGGAGTTTATGTACTATATAGGTGTAGTACCTGGACCTGTCACAACTCGTGACCCGCATTTCTCCATCGGGTTTCAAGAAGGCGAGACCTGGGAGAAGGTGGTTAATGAAAAGGGCTCCAAAATTTTACAAAATAATAAAGGTCAGAGATCTTGGTGGAAAATGGTCTCATCGGGCGAACCCTCTGAAGTAGCAAATATTGAAGAATAACATCATCCGAAAGAACATGAAAGAGACACTCACGAGCATGACAGAAATGAAGGAAGAGAGCGACTAAGGCTGGCTCGGCACAAGTTGGGGTGCTCGGAGACAGCCGAACTGTACAGTCGAGTCACGGTGGCTGTCACGTCACGTTCCGTCACGGGCCGGGATGATGTGTGTATGCGTTTCGCGACGACGAGGTGGACACTTTAACCAACGATGACGGAACAACTGCGTTTCCTCGGCTCGTTGCCCGGCCACAAGGGCTGGGTCACTGCCGTTGCAACCTCCTCTGAAAACCCAGACATGATCTTGACTGCCTCCCGCGGTACGCATCTTCATCACATTAATGTTGCTCATCTTGACCGGCCGTATTGTTCACAGACAAGACCATTATCGTCTGGCAACTGACCCGCGACGAGGATACTTATGGTTATCCAAAACGCATTTTGCATGGTCATAATCACTTCGTCTCTGATATCGTCATATCCTCCGATGGCCAGTTTGCTCTCTCCGCATCTTGGGACCATACCCTTCGTCTCTGGGACCTCAACACAGGCCAAACCACGCGTCGTTTCGTCGGACACGAATCAGACATTCTTTCAGTCAGCTTCAGTGCCGACAACAGACAGATCGTCTCCGCTTCCCGTGACAAGACCATCAAGCTATGGAATACCCTCGGAGAGTGCAAATACACCATCAAGGATGATGGCCACACCGAGTGGTATGCGCCTTGGATATCTCTCTTTACCCCTCTCACTCTGTCTATAGGGTGTCTTGCGTGCGGTTTAGCCCCAACGTCTTGAACCCCGTCATTGTTTCTTCCGGCTGGGACAAGGTGGTCAAGGTGGCGGCATTGTAATTTTTTCTTTGACCTTGGAAATTCTTATTTCTGGTGCAGGTCTGGGAACTTTCGAAATTCAAACTCAAGACGAACCACTACGGCCACACCGGCTACATCAACAGTATTTCTGTCTCTCCCGATGGTTCCTTGGCTGCGTCAGGCGGTAAAGATGGCATTACCATGCTCTGGGACTTGAACGAGGGCAAGCACCTCTACTCTCTCGAGGCGGGTGATATTGTCAACGCCCTCGTTTTCTCCCCCAACCGTTACTGGCTATGTGCTGCCACTGCCAGCTGTGTTAAAATATTTGATCTTGAGAGCAAGTGCGTTATATCCCTTTCCAATCCGGTGTTCGGTACAAACATTTGTCCTCTAGATCGATCGTCGACGAGCTCAAGCCCGAGTTTGTGGATGTGGGTGTCAACTCGCGAGAACCTGAATGCGTGTCGATCGCATGGTCTGCTGACGGTCAAACATTGTTCGGGGGTTTCACCGATAACCTCGTCCGTGTCTGGACTGTTACCGCTTAAAATTCTGAAGGAAAGTTGTACGAGAGTGCTTCGTGTATTGTCTTTTCCTTTGGTTGGCATACCAATTCATTTCGTATCATACGACAGCTTACGAATCAAAACAAGCAGTTTGGCGGGAGTGTAATAGTGTGTTTACTCTGCCTCGGCCTCCATTACGTTCCGCTTCCGCTCGCTAAAATCCCAGCGATCAAGCCCACCGAAATCTATCTTGATAGCCCCCGAGGCCAAATTGACCTGTAGTTCGGCTATGTGTGATGCACGCGCTCGCCAGCTATCTCCTCTTTGGCTCGGATGAGCTTGAGACGAGAGTCTGAATCCCATGCACTTACGTCGCAGTGCCATACATGTCCCCGCTCTGGTTAACAACACGCACACATTGGTCGGCGTTTGACTTAGTGTCATATATCCATACACTTTTCCCTTGATAAAATTCTTGCCAGCCGCGATAGTCCGCGAGCCTGCTTGGGGGGTTGATACGGCTCATGCCATGTGGGAGGGTTGGGGATGGGCGAACGTCGACATCGTTAAAAAGGCGCAGGACTGTCAAGTTTGACACATTTGCCAAGAGCTCGCGCTCTTGGGGAGAAGATGGATTTATGATGTAGAAGACTGCTGAATGGGCATCTTGGTCTTCGTCATCACTGTCATCGTCTTGTTCGTCTTCGTTACTATCGCCGGATTGGAGAAGCTGCTGTGACGTGTTCTCGTCGTCATCGTCGTTTCCTAGTATGAGCTCCCTCTCACTGTCCTGAAGACGGGCGCGAAATGCCAACCAGGATTGTTCATCCGAAAAGTCGGTGCGAACGACCAGACCCAGCTGAGGCACATCGCTAGTAACTCCATCCAGCGGATCGGGGTCAGTGTCGAACTCGTCTATGGATATCGTGTCTCCTGGCAGGGCATCCTGAGAATGAGATCGATCAAGATGGCTTGGCGGGCGGACTGAACGGAAAAGCATACTGATCGGTGCACGGAACCCGGACCACCTGACTGTACTGCGGACCAAAATTGCTGGGCTATCCTTAATCTCCATTTTCTACGACCCACCGTCGGATAATGTCGCTTGAGTTTGGCATAGTCTCGCTGGATTGAGCGGTGAGCACTGATAGTAGATCTGATGGGAACGAGAAACCTGTGCTCACAGCAACGTACGGAAGGAGAGGTGAAGACATGGTTTCGATTCAAGGTTGGCCTCTGCTTTCAAAGGCTGATTTATATACGTCCATCTGCTCCACCATCAAGCACACAGAAATAGATTCGTATCATTGTTTCGAAAATTCAAGGCACTCCATGGCTATTGTATACTCCGGGGGCTCCAGGAGTTCCAACCAATCGTTCACGCTGACATCATCCACGAGGACACCCGTACCATGAAGGGTCCGATTCTCGCTTTTGTTTACAGCCCAATCGGCTATTCGTCAAGTCAGCAGCATACGAGAGCCGACCATACATTTGTCCACCCTACCAGAACCGGCGAAACGTCCGACATCGATATAAAGAGCAAGGCAAGTTTTTTTAATCTCCCCCGTCTTGGTTTTCTCAGACACTTTATCAACTCTGAAGAAATGGCGCCACCAGAAGGCACGACAGGTGTGTTCAAGTTGTCCTTTGGTAACCTGGGACGACCTCCTTACTGTTACCTACAGGATCTCAACTCAGCCAACAACAGTGGGCTTACGCCTTCGCCCTCGTCACGACACTTTTCTTCACTTGTAAGTTGTGGCGTTGATTCCACGTCATACTAGTTGAAGGCTCAACTGCACTACAGGGGGGTTTGCTTATGGCGTACGTGCTGGATACCTACCTCTATCGAACATGACCAACAACGGCCCTTGTCACTTAGCTTCTCGATGTCCTCAATGCACACTTTCAAGTGGTATTTGGCATCTCGAAGCTGCAGACCACTATGCTTCAGGTGGCTTATTTTGTGAGTAAACAAAATACATAAACACGTTATTTTGCTCAGTAAAAGTGTGCCAGGGAGCATACTTTGTATGGGCACCTTTTGCGGGCTTCTTTGTGAGTCTTTAGTTCCGCTGCTCAGGATAGCACTGACTCTGAGCAGATGAAACGGTTAGGATACAAGGTGACTTGCATCAGCAAATGTCAGTGTTTGCCGCTGATCGGATGAATAGAAAGGCATTCATATTGGTTTGACTTTGTACTCGGTCGGTGCTTTATTTTTTTGGCCATCTGCCAGGTTTCGGAAATACGGCGGATTCGTTGGAAGTACGTTTGTCATCGGTATGTGAATTATTATTATTGTTGTTGTTGTTGTCTGGAATCATTTTTGGGCTGCCACGACTCAGGATGTGGTCTGGCGACTCTCGAGGTCGCGGCAAATTCCTACATTTCAGTTCTGGGCAGCCCTCGGTATGCCGCTGCTCGCCTTAATTTCAGTCAAGGCTTTCAGGGGGTGGCATCTTTTTCTGGGCCTCTGATTGCAGCACGATGGTTTTTCACGGGTGCGAATGAATATTCCCTCGGTACGGTGCAGTGGTATGTTTGTGGTGTTATTCCAATGTGATCGAGAGAATGATTCGAACATGTAGGGTATACCTGGCAGTTGCAGGCCTCGGTGCCTTCCTCAATGTCTTGTTCTTGTATGTTGCCCGTGTCTTCCTTTTTGCCGTTCTCACTACGATCGCCTTTAGCTTTGCGAAGCTACCTGAAATAACTGAAGATGCCCCCGGCGAAGAGATAGAAGGCGCAGAGCAAGTTTCATTCTGGAAACAGTACCACTGTATCTTTGGTTTTGTCGCACAGACCGCCTACGTGTAAGTTTAATCCAGCGCGTGTTTTTAACATCTTTCGTATCTGACACTGTATTCAGTGGAGCGCAGGTCGCCGTAGCAGCTTTCGCCGTATTCTTTTTCGAGGAACAAGGAATTGGTATTTCTGCAGCTAGAGCGAGTGATCTGTACTCGTTTTGTCAAATCACTTTTACCATCGGAAGGTAAGGTTGCCTGTCACTTTTTGTCGGCGATTGGACATGACACGAAATTAGATTCATTGGCGTGGTGATTTTGAATTTCATCGACCCAGCACTTTTACTGGCATTCTATGGCTTCTGCTGCGGCATGTTCAGTCTCTTGATCTCACAAGTACCCGGGTGGGGCGGCGTAGCGTGTATTTTCTGTCTCTTCTTCTTCGAGTCGATCTGCTATCCGTGTATTTTCACACTCGGCACCAAGAACCTCGGAAAGCATACCAAGAGGGGGTCGGGTTTGATTGTCATGGTGAGTTACGATCCATGATGCGTTTGCGCTCCCTTACTAAGTCGATGGTAGGGTGTTGGAGGCGGAGCCTGGTATCCGTCCGCGCAAGGTGCATTGGCTGATCTGACATCCACCCGCCGGTCGTATCTTGTCGCAATGTCGGGATACATCGCAATGACGTTGTACGCCATGTGAGTACTTTATGTCATCATCAGGAAACCGTCTTACGCTTCCGCAGTGGACTCGTGGTTGACCAAGCAAGAAAGAGCGGCTTCACCGTCAGGAATCGGGACGAACTGTCCGAGAGGAGGAATGACGAAGCTACAGCCAAGGACGATGTTGCTACGCTAGAAACGCCCTTGGAAAAGGATAATTTACCCGAGTCCAGAAAGCGGGTATCAGATGAGGTGTAGAGTAGTCTATTCCATGCTCGGAGGATCCCAAACCTATGTAACGCTGATACCAATTAAAATCCAACAAGTGCTTGTCGCGCGTTAGCTACCTGATAACAAGTGAAATGTAGTTAGCCGAAGCCATCACTAGACAGCCGAGGTTCTTGAACCTGCTATACGATCGACGACCTGGGAGCAGAGCATCACCGGGTGCTTCGGCGGGCTAGACACCAGAATCACTCACCGGTCGTATGTAAGGCAAAGACAAGAAGGTGCCGACAAAAGGAAGCTGTCGCAGGAACGTCAACACGACAGGAAAAAAGTCGCTGTATGCCAACAAGACAACGTGAGTGACACGTGTGAGGGACAACGTCAGCGAGGACCGTACCCAAAGAGGTTCAAAAAGCCAAAAGTCTCTACGATCATCCCAATGAACGGGTACTTGAAAAAGACGAGCAGGACACCACCGAGGAAGCATATCGTTCCGCGCAATTTCTGCTTGCGAGCGAAGAAATAGAATGTTTTCTGGGGACCGATGATGAGGGTGAGACCGGAGAGGAAGAGCATCTAGGAGCAAATGAGTGAGTGCTGGGGCGGAAAAAGACACGTCACCGACGTTTCCGAGCGCGAGGAGGGCAGCGTCAAAGAAGAGCATGACGCCCAAGAACATGAAGAGCGTCCCAAAGGTGGTGAGCGCGACACCAATCTCTGTGCATGGTCAGTCAGACAGACGGGCGGGCGGGACTGGCAGGAGACCGACTTTGTGCGTCAGAAAGCCACATTGTGAGGGTCAGAGGGCAAGTACACGTCTCCTTGAATTTTCGCGTGCCCGACCACGTCACCGCCACCTCACTAATGGGAATACACGTATGGTATCGCCGCCAGTATTATTAATTAGAACAGTGTGCAACAGTCCAGTTTACGATAGAGAGTATAGAAACATGAATAAATGAAGGTCTCGTCAAACAGCCGTCCGATGTTCGGGTATCAATAAAAACAAGTAGCCGGGCTGGGACCAATGTCATACCGATCCACCCTCACGCTTCTGTAGCTCCCTCGCAGCGACGACCCTGTCATATGACTCCTTCAGCGGGCTCCTGTGCGTGAGAATGGACATGTGAGCACTCAAATAAGGAGGCGGCAGCAACGGATGAACAGCCTCCAAGCTGACCGATATGCTGGCGGGAGGAAAGTGGGCAGTGTACTGCGGAGTGGAAGGACGGGTCGTCGGGAGATACGCCAGCGAGGAGAGTGCCTGCACAGACGATGAAGATGTGGACGATATCGAGGAGAGCGTCCGATGGCGGTCGTGTGCTCTCCCGGGGAAATGAGACTGGATCTGCTGTTGGCTCGGAAGCGTAGCCACCGAACGCGCGGAAGAGACCGAGATTCGACGGTTGGGAGGAGATTGCGCACACGTCGTCTTGACGCTGGATGGCGAAGTGGACAATTTCTCAGCCTGATCATAGCCTGGCGACGACACGGGAGATGCTTCCGAAGTGACTGTCAGCGGAGCGAGGGGCACTACTTTGGGTGATATGGGCACGCCTTGACCAAACGATTGCCCCCGAATCAGAGGATGTGGACGTAGCGGCGCCTCTGGCCTACTCGTATTGGAGTGCATCGAGGGAGGCCTGGTCATGGATAGGCGTTTGTGGGATGAGTGATGGGTCCGATGGACGGGTGAGGTGGTCGCGGAGCGCGTCTCGGTGGCTCGGGATTCGGTGAAAAAAGCCTGTGATTGGGGTTCGGCGTGTGCGGGTGCCGGCGCAGCCGCTGACGTCTTCACGGAGGACTCTGGGGCACGGATGGTTGGCACACGAGAGAGCGATTGAGGCTGCGCGCGCGGTGTGTCGGGGCGAGCACCGAGTTCGTCGACGGGTGAGTCCGCGGGCATGGACTTGCGCTGGTCGACGGGTGTCCGGGCGCTGTCTGAGGCGATGCTGTTTGGTGTCACGACACCGCTTTCGCTGGATACCCATTCATCGTCGTCGTCGGGAGGAGGACTGGCGAGTGTGAAGCCGGTCCTGGATTTTCCCGGCTGCGGGCGTTGAGCGGGGGGTGGCGCATAGCGGTGGGCCTGCAGATGCTCCCTGGAGGCCACGCGCGCTGTGCTGTTCAGGCGTCGGAGGGGGGACGTATTTCGCGAGTGGGACTGGGTGGAGATGAGAAAAGGCGGGGGCGAGCGGAGGGAAACGCACGTCGTGCCCGAGAGATTTCTTTATTTTCTCGGCTTGTTTCTGGAGCGTGGCGTCTTTCTGGGTGAAGTGCAGGCTGAGCTGGGCCTTTGAGGAGCCGGTCGAGGACGAGCGGGAGTGTGCGGCTGGACGATGAGCCTTTGGCATGGGCGAAAAGTGAATTAGGTCTCCGCCGTTGGCCGCTTTATATCACCTCCTTATCGCACTAGCTGCCACCTTGAAATCACCCCGCGTTTGGATTAGATATGGAGAGAGTCCACTTTCAGCAAGAGCAGGCAGGTCCACAAACGCCTTCTTCCGAAATGCCTCTCATGCGACGGCCAGATGCTCGCGGAGCTCAAGGACCTCGTCCAAAAAAGCCTTTTCACCCAAGTGCGTGAAAGCCGCTCTCTCACGAAACGACGGCTCATGTCTATTCAAGGTCGAGGTGAAGCAGATCTTGAAAAAACGGACCCAGTTCGAAACAGCCCTCGTGCGTCGCGTGGCAAAGAAGAGCGACTTTTTGCGGTACGCCGCATACGAAATGGGCCTCGAACAATTGCGTCGAAAACGGCTCCAGCGACTCAGTATGCGCTTCTTCGTACTTAATGTCAGCTGCTCATGCTGCCGTCCAGACCTTCCAAAGGCAAAGGCGACTATATCAGACTACGCACTCGTTCGCAGGCAGTTTCAGATATTCGAGCGTGCGCTCAAGAGATTCAAGGCAGACATCGGACTCTGGATACAGTATATCCAAGTGGCGAAACGCGAGGGAGCAGGTGCTCTGGTCGGTCGGGTCACTGCACGGTATGGCCCCGCTGCTTTTGTCCAAGATGTGCGACTAATCTCGAGAGGCGGCTTAGTGCTCTACAACTTCATCCCCACGTCCCCTCCTTTTACATTCTGGCTGCATCACACGAGTTATCCCACATGTCTCCATCTGCTGCCCGCTCTTTGCTACAGCGTGGTCTGAGACTAAATTCAGACAATATCGACATGTGGAGGGAGTATATTCGCATGGAACTCGGCTTCGTTGAAGGGATGCGAAGACGCTGGAGTGTTCTTGGAATTAACATCGAGAACGAGAAAGCTCAGGTGGGGAGAAAAGTTGGGCCAGACATGGACATGGACATAGACGGTAACGATCAGACCATCGTCGTGGATGAACAGGGAGAAAACCCACCAGACGAGGTCATAGCCGCCGAAAAAGGAGGCGATGAAGGGGAAGCTGCACGCAAAGCAATCATGGATGGTGCAATCGTCAAGTCTGCATTGTCGAGTGCAGCACAAGGTGTGCTTTTACGTTGTATCCAGAGCAAAGTCTTATCAGGTTATTGTCAAGCTTTGCCCAAAGTAGACCTCTTCGTGGAACTCGAAGCCCTCATTCGCAGTTATCCATGTCTGCCATCTCTTCGTATAAAACTATTGGACCATCTCTATTCCGTTCTACAGGAAGCTTCGCCCGATGATCCCCGTACAATTCGAATGCATGCAACCCGGAGACTCCGCGAACTTGACCTCCCAAAATATGATAGCAGAGAAGATGATACCCACCTCGTTGATGCTGAAAAGTTGATTGACGCTCTTCAATCTGCGAATGAGCGGCTTACCACGGCTGTCAAGGCCTCCTGGGAATCTTCTACGACGAGCACCACTTGCCCCAATATTTCAGATATATATGCTGATTTTGTATTGGAATGGTGTCGACACCCCGCGCTGGAGCTCAGCTTGGTAAGGCACATGCTTGATATCGTTCTTCTGAATGATTACAACCATGTCTCAGAAAAAATATTTAATTGGGTCCCTACAAGCTCTGGCCCAGGATTCCAGTGCATCACCAATCTTGCAAGCTACACATGTCCGTTTGCTATTGCGCGACAACACTTCGACAAGGAAAACGATGAAGATTGCTAGACAGTATTCGGCTACATCTGTCTCTGCCGACGTATGGCTTGCTCGGCTAGATGCCGAGTCTGCGTGTGACCAAGGCGACGTCAAGTCAACTTGGGCAACTGCACGCATTAAAGTGGGGACGAGCGATGTTAACGGAGTTGAAAAAATCTGGTTATGGGGACTTGACCACCAGTCAAGTGACACGAAAGATCTGGAAACGATATACGAGGTAAGTTGTCCTTTACGCGTGGTCTCGATCGCTAACGCGGACGCGCTGCACAACGAAAAGGAGCTGCTGAGGGACAGCATGAAAAATCCTGCTATGCGGACTATCCATGAGACCTTGCTTGTTCGATATTCCGACATGACATACTCGCAGGGGGGCACCGAAAATACGCGTCTGAAGCTGGTACGGCGTATCCGCGGCGCATGTCTCCCCACTGCAGCTGTCTGGGAGCGCATCTTTGGTCTCGAACGCGCTCGTAATGACATTGCAGATAAGGCACTCCTTGGCACAGTTTACGAGTACTGGCGAACCCTGGACGTGATTTCGGCAGCGTTATCCTGGGCCGGATGGCTGATGGACCATGGGGACGGCAGAGGGGCGACGAGGGTGATCTCAACTACCATGGTACAATTGGATGCCAAGGACAAGTCACGATTGACCGAGGCGTGGAGTTCAAGGCTAACAGGAAGCCAGACCAAGGAAGAGGACAGCGGCACTTCTGAGGGAGAAGACTTGCCCTTGCCCTTGATGTTGGAGACAAGTTGAAGTTGGAGCATGTTATTGTCTTGGTCGAATGCAATTAATGACCTCCCGGTCGGGATATAATATGCCGTAGATAATGATCGGACACCAGAGACGAGGGTAAACGGGTCGATCCGCTGAGATGGTAATGAATACAGGAGTTGTCGTCTACTCGTCTGGCACCTCAATCTCGCCCGAGTTGATACCATCAATGATGTCATGAGGGGGCCGGCCATCGACCGTGCACCCAACGCTCTGTGCAGTACCCAAAATCTCCTTTGCACCACCTGCCAGGTCCTTTGATAGCGATTTGCTCTTCATCGTCCGGGCAATGTCAAATATTTCGTCGAGGGTGACGTTGCCGCTGTGTTTGATGTTCTTCTCCTTCTTACGGTCACGGGGGGGCTCTGAAAAGAAGGTCATGGACGTGCACACACAGGACAAGTAGCAGCCGCATTCGTACCCTTGAGAGCCTTGATGACGAGCGAGGAGGCCGAGGGCACGACAGACACGGCCGCTTGTCGGTTTTGGATCGTCAGCTGGACGGTGACGCGTAGACCCTTCCATGCGGTCGTCGCTTTTGCGATATCTTCTCCGACCTTCTTGGGCGACTGAAACAGGTCTCAGGACGTGCGGCTCGGAGCAACGCGAAGGGGACACACCAGACCAAGAGGTCCGATTTTGGGGGCAAGTGCAGAGGAAGCACCGACTTCACCGCCTGTTGCCCGCAGGTAGATGACTTTGACTTCGGTGGGGTCCTGGGGAGCGTCGTGAGCGACGGGAACACGAAAAACGGGATGTACACACGAATTTTGGGGCCATGTCTGGAGGGCGAGTGCAGGACGTCTGTCGATGACCGATCGGGTGGCTTGTCGAATCAAGGTTCGAGCTCCGCTGTAATACTGTACAGGAGAATGCCGGTGGGCCGGCGGTGTATTTGCACGTGTTTGGTCTGCCTTTGAAATCTTTGCGGGGCCCCGAATTCGTCTTATCCACAAGCCATTGCAAGGCGGTGAGTGCAATGGGTGTATGGACACCGCAGGAAGGGTCGCTTTACCCGCCGCATTCGAAGACGCAGATATAGATATTCTTGCTTTGCTGATAGGTGATGATGCCACTCTTCTTGTCGGTCGTATCCCACCATTGAATGTCGTACGCTTTTTGAAGCTGATATGCTTGAACGACTGATCGCGCATAATGACCGGATACCCCTGCTGCCGTATGTCCATTCTTAATAACCCCCACTTTCCGAGCTTCTTTGATCCTTGTTCGTTCATCTAGCGAAAGCCTGACCCGATTTCATTCGAGATCGGCTCCTGGCATCACCGTGTGCGATTATCTTCGCCGCATCATTCGATTTACCAAGGTGGAGGTACGCCTCTCTCTCACACGAAACTGAGCGCTGAATCTAACGCGAATCTCTCCCTCTTCAAGAAATCATGTCTCTTACTCGTTCTCCACTACGTCGATCAGATTTGCGCACGGATGCCACTTTTCACGCTGTCTTCCCTCACCTGTCACCGATTCATCATCGCCTCCATCACCGTCTGTAGCAAGGGTCTATGTGACACATTCTGCACCAATAGCCTCTACGCACGTGTCGGTGGCATTCCCGTATCCGAACTCAACGTTCTCGAACGCGAGTTTCTCCGCATGATCGATTGGCGGTTAACGGTGAGCACCGTTTTCTTTGCCCATCTTGTTCATCCTCATCCCCCACCCGTTTTCCCCCGCTCCTTTTCTTCTTTCACGATTTCTCAGCACCTATGCCGGTCTTGACGTGTCTGTCTTTTTTTTTTCTATCATTGTTCTCTCGCACTGTTCCCACCCCGCTGGACGCTCAGTGCACTCGTGAAGTCCTTCAAGAATATTACGTCAATCTCGTCCGCACGGACAGCAGTGGGCAGTTCTACATTCCCGGCTCGCCCCCGACGATAGAGAGCGGCGTTTCCTCGGAAAGCGACCCAGAGAGCGCAGTATCTCGATCGCCATCCCCAACGCACCGTCAGTCATTGGTGGATCACCTCATGCGTGCAACAGCCATGCACTCGCCATCATATCGGGAGCCATCGACGATCCTGATCAATACGACAACACTCACACCAAGGGTGTCCCAGGCACCTACGCTAGAACAAAACATGGCGTTCGCAGACTTGCAGAACTCGCTTGCAGGAGGGTCTAGCATTCCACTTGCGCGACCTTAGATAACATGGGATGGACAGCATTTGCATAATTCACTAGAGGGTGTTGTGTAAGAGGGAACGGGCCCCGATAATAGCATAGTAACCAACTTCATTGTGTCACATGCGAATTGGAATAAACATCTGAATGTGCACTGAAAAACAAACACTAGGATCCTGACCACTGAAACAAAAGAATGACTCTGCGATTTACAGTAATTGCTATGCTAGTAACGTGTTATCAATGAAATGAGTTCAGCAAAAGTGTTACAGTCCTGTTAACTGATGAAGAGCAGTGACGGACAAGGAGCGTGGTTTGGCTTTTGTAGGTTTTCATGAGTCGCGGACTCGATGGAAAAAATGAAAATAAAATGACGTTTCCTGTGCAGAAGCTGAGCACACATCAACACAGAACAAGATTGACTTCGCACCGTAAGTATGGCTACCTAACAATACACGGACGCGAGCGACACTGAACAGACCGCCAAGTCATATGCAACGTCAAAAACCTGCATCATGCATAAAATAGAAACCGCACATGAGCTCCCAATCTTCAAGACAACAGGCAGATAATGGAAGCGGAGAAGACGTGTGGGAACGACAAGGTCTATGTCACTAACATTACATTACCGCCTCAAAGCTGAGAGCATCTTCGCCAGTGCGTTGATCTGGCCCTTCTGGACCTTCTTCGGCACACCGTCGCTCCCTGTTTCGTTAACCTCACGGACACCATCAAGATCAGTGGTGGATGTGGCGGCGTCACGGCGTTGATGAATAGCGTGTTTCTGAGGCGCACCCGGCCGCTCGGAGATAGTGTCCAGTTTGGGATCTTTGGGTTTACGAGTACGAGGCTTGCGTGGGGGAGGCTGGCCAAAGATGTCCCCGACTGGATTCGGGTGAAGCTGACGCGGTAACTGATCCAACTCCCAAGGCACGCCAGACATGACTAGGAAACAGTTTCAATGTATGCGTTGAGGTGACAACCATGTAAAACTCACTTTTGATATTCTTGGGTATAGACTGCTGCTCCCCGGGGCCATTCCCATAAATCTTGTTGGCTCCGCTCTGACCTGTTGTCTTCGGCTGTGCCCTCCAGCTCTCACTCGAGACGCTCGTTGCCATCGTGCTGATGCTCCGTGCACTTGAGTTGCTGTACCGCGTAAACGCACTAGTTGATGTGCTCGCACTCGACGTCGTCGACATCGAGCTGCGCCAGCTACTCTTATTGGCAGAACTGGACACCAGGGAATTGGAAGAGGCGAAATCCGGGCCCCCATTTCGAATCGATGGAGGTGATGCCCCCCGAGGTCCTCTACGCTCAGTACCATTTCCGTAAGAAAATGCTCCCGAGCCTCGTACGCTGGGGTTCAAGGGAGGCTGCCGACCACGCGCCCAGGTAGTGGCTTCGTCCGCGGGAGAACGCTGAGGGGTAAGAGGCGTGCGAGTATAAGGTGAAATGTGTGCTTGATTACTCGGCGGAGGATTATTGTGTGTGGCCGGGACCGGAGACAACCCCATGATCAGGTTTGTCACATTACTGGCTGTGCCAGGAGCTGGTTCATCTACAGGAGAAGAATGGCCCTTTCCTCCGAAAGAGAGCTTCCATTTGGAGGCCTTCTTTGCGACAGCGGGGGTGGCAGACGAAGAAACAGTTGAAGCTGACGCATCTATGCCAGTTGGTTGGGATTCCACAAGGACAGTAGGAGTCTTGGAAGATGCGATACTGGCAACGCGGCTGATATCGATAGTTGGCAAGGAAGGACGTGACGCCAAACTGATTTCTCTGGCTAGAGTTTGCGAAGCAGATGCGAGTACCTCCAATGTCTCGTCAACGGCACCATTGGTGAATTGCTTGCTCTTCCGCGCTCCGCGACGTCCTCGTTTCTTCGTAGAGCGGCTGCGACCATTCTCCAAGTCCTGCTCGGCATCCAGGCCCTGCTCAAGATCAATATCCACTTCTTCTGCTGGTTCAACCTCTTCAATGGCTTCTATATGGGAGGACTTGATGATCTCCTCCATGACAGAGACATCCAAATCAGGTACTGTCTCCAATCCTAGACCCGTCTTTTCGTAAGCAGGACCAAACGAAGGAGCCCGCGACAAACTGCGGGAGTGGATGACAGGCGTGCGGCCGCCTGCGCGAGACGAAGGACGTCGTGAAGGGGGACATGACGACAAGGTGTGACCAAGTGTTATGGAAGATGTGGAAATGACCCGCTTGTGGCCGGTGACAGGGCGATTGACTGGAGTCGATTCGGACATCAGAGCGGGAAGATCCTTGACCCAAGCCCCAAACTCGCGCGCAGTAATAGGTCCCATCGAGTTCGCTGAGAGAGAAAACGAAGCGGACGGGGGAAGATAAAAGACACGGGTGGCAAGAAGCTCAGCCACGGGGGATGTCACACCAGTGAAGCGCTGCATAAAGAAGTTGGAACCATACTGACGAAAGAGATTGAAGGAGGAGCAGACTCCTTGAGCCGTATCCGTCCAAGGATTATAATGATACAACCTGGATCAAAGTCATTGATACGCAACGCGATCAACCTTTAGGAAGGACATACATGTTGATCAGAACAATACCAAGGGACCAAACGTCGGCAGGAGCAGGTCGGTATGTCGGAGCACAGTTGTTTCTGCACTCGAAGCTCATGTATGGAGCGCTCCCACAATCCATGTCAGAGCAATCTGACTCCGTAGTGGAAAGGCCAAAATCTGTCAGTTTGACAACGACGCGACGTTCACCGTTGACAAAACCATCTGTTACGATGAAATTCTCCGGTTTGATGTCACGATGAAAGACGCCTTGCTCGTGACAAGAGGCAACGGCGTCACACATCTGGGAGAACATGCTGGCAATCAACCGCAGACGCGTAGGGCTGAGAAGCTGAGAAGGATGAAGAGAAGCAAGAAGAGAAGGTGTCGGGGGAGTGCGTGATGGTGAGGATGAGCCATCTTCAACGGATGCGGCTGGTGTTGGCTCGTAATGGTCACGTGCCTGTTCGAGGAAGTAGAACAAATCTTCGCCGGGAACGTACTCTAAGAGGAGCAGGAGAAAAGCGGGGGTCTCGAATGTGCGATAGAGGGTGACGATATTGGGGTGGGGACGAAGAGACTGGTGGATAGTAACCTGTGTGAGAGAGCGTCAATGGCAGTGCATATATGGATGTTGTTCCCACCAAACTGACCTCGGTCATCTGGGCGGCAAGAGCTTCCTCGTCCAGATTTGCTTTGCTGAGACACTTTAGCGCAAAATCACGACCATAGGTCACGTAGCTCTTTGAATGAGTGGATTCACCCAGATCGAGGGTACCACAGTGGCCATCTTCGGAGGGCTGTGTACGAGACAAGACCTCACGAACGAGGTAAACGATGGCGTAAGAACCTGTGCCGAGTTTGCGAACGACCTCAAACTCGTTAGCAAGGCCAAAATCAGTGCCGTCCTGAGAGACGGATGGCGGGGAAAGACAGATACGATGGCCTTGCAGGAGGATGCCCTGGCCGATGCAGTCTCCGGGAGCGAGAACGTCCTCGACGGTGGATGACCCGGAAGAGGAGCGACGAGTTGAAGTGGGACGCGTGGAGACGGCGGAGGCCGAGGGGCGAAGCGAGGAAGAGGGAAGAGGGAGGGAGGGAGAGAGAGGGCTAGGAAGGGCGAGAGGGCTGGAGGGGGCGGGGGAGAGGAGGGTGGGGAGATGGAGGGGCGAGGGGAGGGGAGAAGAAGGGGGGAGTGGTGTGGAAAGGGAGAGCGGGGAATGGTGGTTCACGGAGTGGGGTTGCGGTTGCTGCTGCTGCTGGGACGGACGAAGGGGGCGATCTTTCGTGAAGCGCTTGTTGAACAAACGAGAAGGAGGGGGATGGCTTGTGGAATCATTAGAAGAGTGGTCTTGTAGGATATCTTTACGGGGGAGTTGGGGTTTGTAGGAGATGGGGAGGGAGATGGGCTGGGCGGAGTACTGCAACATGAGTTGATGGAGACGGGATACAGAAAGATACTGGTGGTACGGGCGACGAGGGGGGGCGCGGCAGGGAGGATCAGACGAGACCGGCTGAGAGTCTGAGGAAGCCAGGGCCGAAAGACATGCAGCAGGGAGGAGAGAAATAGCCCGGGGACGGAGGAGGGGGAGGAGGAGGAGGCGTACGAAAGTTGAGGACTTTCAGACGTGGGGAGGAGAGCAACGCAGACCTGAGCAGAAAATGAGCCGCGGGGGAAGCAACTCACCCATACGGCTATTGTCACACCGTCACACGTCACATTAAATCAATAATTCGTTCCGCAGCCTCTCGTTTACGTCCCAGCGAGCCGCGCTCCACATGCTACGCTTTCCCACGCCCCCTGCCCTTGTGGCCGCTCCTCACAGCCACACCGGTTTCACCTCCCTCCCTTCCCGATCCCGTACCTATGCATGTGCTTTGCTTGTCTGCCCGTTCCAGGTAGCCCGTACGATGTCGCTAGCCTCCTCTAGCCTTATCGCTTCGTCCCATCAGACGCGTGCACTATGCATGCCGTTATGAAAACCTAGACCTCGCAGGGTGCCCTGACCCTGAGTGTCTCCTGCAATGCAACTGCGTCCAAGCTTGACATTCGCCCGGTGAGAATTCACCATGCGCCCCACGCATGGCACCACAAACTCGCCCGATTGGCGGTGGCAACATCGCTCTGGACAACGCTCCTGGCGGTGACCATCCAGAAATAGCACACCACGCAGGTTGAGCGGACGCGAATATGCTTACTTACGTCCCGTTTGCCTTCAAGTTCTCTCGCCGGCCGTTTTCTTCGCGGGCATTCCGAAAAAGATGCACCATGACGTTACCTCCGGGCGCGTGCCACTTGCAGTTCGACACACGAATATTTGCGAGCGTTCAGCTGCATCACGATGATCACTAGCGGTGAGTCTTAGGCGATAAGATTACTGCCGTCTTTGCACTTTGATATGTGGACTGGATTGCGCCGCTCAATCGTTGCCTTGCCGAAGATAAGCAGAGCCCGGTCTGCCGTCGCCTAGCTTCTTTTGTCGATTTAGACCTCGGGTGATCGCCTGTAACGCCATGCTGAAACTGCGGACGTGTTTACGTCGCTCCAAACTTGGCCCGTGTGACAGTGTGACACTTGCCCCATGTTTGTTCGCCGTAACTTACAGCGTATTATGCTTGCGGATGATCGTGCCTGGAAATGTACAACCCAACCACTGGACTCACCGCGAAGCCCAAGGACCCAAATATGTTGCAATAAACCATCGCGACACGTGGTCACAGTCCGAATATTTGGTAAATTCGAAAAAATATTCCATCCAATTCTATAGCCTACTTGCACCCTCAACGAGAACCTCCGAAAACGTACGCTAGTCTTCTCTTCGTCCAGAATTCGGATGGCACCGAGCCGCCCAGTTCACCACAATGCCGCCCACCCGTCTTGGACCACGTAGTAGTACGTGATCCACTTGACGTGCGTGCGAAACGTCCTCCCACAGCGTATCGATCAGCTTTCATTTGGCACCAACAGCGTCGATATACACTCACAATTGATGGCAGCATAATTGCCACCAACCACCGTTCGCTATCCGAGGAGGGGCATAGCTTTGGGCCGTACTGAAGACGCTTCTGAGGCGACACTTGGGCGCACGCTTTCTTGTTTTGTGTGGTCCAGTGACTCGAGAACCACTCCTTCCGTAAAAATTGGATACCCTGGAGATGCCACTTCGACTTCTCGCCCTTAGGATCCGAACAGTCTCGCATTCTACTTTCGGCATAGACAAAGTGACAACCACCGACGGTCGTGTTTGGTAATCACATTGGGAAGTCAACGGCGAGAATACCGGTTTTGCTGACTCCTCGTGGAACACGTCGAACACGTTCTCTAAGATTGCTCCCCTCCCTTTCCGGGGTGCATTGCCATAGAGATATGCTCTTATGGTACTCCCGGCACCGGAGGGCGACTGAGGCAGGTTCGTAGGAGGCCATAGGTAATTGCCTACCAATGTCAGTTGCAAGAGCCGTCAGTGCTGGCCAAAACACAGCTCTCAATTACCGCTTAGCAGACAAAGGTACATGAACCTGCACAGCATGTCAACTTCTTAGATTGAAGATACAGGGGAGCTTCCTCTCACGACGCATGTAGGCATGTAAGTTTTCTCGAATTACAGTTATCTAGGGTTCTCTCAATTGACTTTATTGGATCAAGGGTAGCGTCCTCGTTGTCGAGTGCCCTGAGGACTCATGCTTTTTGTTCGTCGATTCGTGCTCACTGTAGTTTGCAAGACTTCACTCTGTATCTTAATCACCTCATGGAGAGGATTTCGGACACCGTCACCTCCTTGTTCCATATCGCCATCAAAGATAACCGTCCTGCTGTCTGCTCATCCAGCGACGGTTCCATCGTCTGGAACGACACGTTTGGGTTAGGATGGCGATTTGGAATTTCCTACGTTCCGAATCAGCACGAATGGTTCGCAAAGGCCCGCTTTTATCTTGACCACATCCACTCTCATACAGAGCAAGACCAAGCCACGCTAGTCATGTCTCTGAAAGACACTGCCGACCAAAGCGCAAATGGACTCACGGAGAGAATGATCAGGATTATAAATTTTGGCCACGATCGACCCGCTCTCCTTGGCTCATGGACAATGTTCGAACTCACTGGACATCCCTATGTATCACTCACTCTGACTACAAAGGCGCGGCTCCCTCAGCCTGCCATGGACCCACTGTCTTCAGCGTCGTTGGCAATACGGAAATCGATGGTGAGCGGTGACTTTGTAGACACTAAATTTTATGTGTTCTCCACCAAACGCCGCGGAAACACTGCTAGCAAGCCACGCGTCGTATATGCCAATAGCGATAGCCTAGGGTTGGCGCTACCCAAGTCTACTTTGAGTACGGGAAATAATCTGCTCATATTCCACCTTGAACTCAGACCATCTTAGGAGAAAAGCACGTCTTAAACGGGCCAGTTAACCCATTTCTGCGCCATATGACGGGTGATCAACATATCAATGAAAACTCCGTCCTTCGCGAGTATGCCTATGAACAAGACAGCGATCTCGATGATGAAGATGGACTTGAAGACGACCTAGATGATACTGAGCATCAGCAAAATTCTGCGCACAGCAAATTCCAGACGTGCATTTCCCTGAAACGGAGCACATCCAGTGAGTTTACTCTTTTCTTACCCGATTCCCAGTTTAACAAAGCTGTTTTTAGAGAGTTCGACACAGGGGGACACCCGTGACAGCATGGAAACGCTGGTAGAACCACCTGCGTACTCCATCAGTACCTGTCGGATGATACTTGTTAAAGATGTGGCGTACAGAACGTGAGTATCATCAGTGTCTATAGAACACTAGTACGAAAATAGCGTCACCCATCTCAGGTGGCTTTCGTACATATACTTCCGCTACACAGGGCAGGTGTATTTTCTGCCCCTGAAGTCAGCAGATCAGGGTTCTTCCAGGGTGCGCTCTTACAACCCTAGTCAACCTCCTAGTTGCTCTCCAAAGTCAATGTATCGACTCGCAGTCAGTGTAAGTAATAATTACAGGAATAGCATGTTCAAAAAAGCTCAGATCATTTTCAGGTAGGGGACGAAAGAATGCAAGAACTTGCTTTTCGCGCGCTCAAAGAAGGGTTGTCAAAAAATAACGTTGTCGACGAAGCGTTTTCGTGGTTTATGGCGCAGTACGTTATTCGAGATCGTGAATTTCGGCCGCGGATAACGGTGTCGCACATCCCACAGATACCCGGTGATGATCATGCATGCAGTTGACAGAATAGCTGAACTTCGGAAATTACCCGAAGTTTCATCAGCACTCAAGCTTCAAATGAAATCAGTGTCACACGGGCAGAAACCCTGGGCCCATGAGGTCCTTGTTGCGATCATGGAAAAGTTAAGCACTTGACCACAAACTGATCCCATTTTGTCACGATCTTAGATTCTTAATTCTTGCACCCATGGTGCTTCAAAAAACGTTGTCTGTCATCTGCGCATTAGCGTTTCCTGTATTATCCAGATACCCTGTTAATCCATACTTTTCTTGCTAGTCCCACGGGTCACTTTGCAAGTACTTGCCGTGAATTGAAGTTGCCTTTCTTGGACTCCTCAACTCTTAACCTGTGTATCAGATCAAGAGCTTGAACCTCTACCTCTTTTTTTTCTTGCAGGCAACATGCAAAGGATCTCGGACACCATCACTTCCGTATTTTACATCGTCATCGAGAAAAATCGTCCTGTAGTCTGCTCCTCCGGGGACGGTGTCATTATCTGGAGTGACACCTTTGGATTAGGTTGGCGCTTTACAATCCCTTTGAATGGTTTCCAAAGGTTCGCTTGAACGCCCACTTAGAGAGCAAGATCACGCCAACATCACCGTCTGTCTCAGAGACACCGCCGACCGGGTCCAAAGAGAGGATGACCGCGATCCGAGATTTCGGTCATGGTCTATACCCGACCTTGCACTGCATCGCCCTACATGTCGCTCACGTTGACTAATGCGAAAGGCGCGGTTCCCTCGACCGATCTCGGATCCACTTTTGTTCGGCGTCGTTGGCGATATATCAATCCATGAAGAACGGCGGTTTTGTAGATGCCAAGTTTCATGTTTTTCCGCCAAGCGTATTGGGAAACGCGCTGGAAAACCACGCGTGGTATATGCTAATAGCGATTGCATCGGATTGGCCGCTACTCAAGCCTACTTTGGGTACGGACTACGACTCCCTCGTGTTCCATCCGAGTATGTCCTACAACGGGAGCGAAGCGGGAGAATGGGCCAGCGCCTGCATTTCTGATCAACATGACGGCTGATGATCACATCAACGAACGTTCCCGTGCTTCACGAGTATGCTTATGAAGAGGAGAGTGGTTCGGATGAGGAAGAAGAAGACTCGGATAACATACATAGGAGTCGGACGCAATTCTGTCCCCGGTGGGTTTAAGATGCCAGGTTCGTCCTCGACGCCCCACGTTCCCGGTAAGTTCAAGATTTTCTTTCCCGTGATGACGGGGTTTGATAGACGGTTCTAGCTACAGCAATTCGGAGGGTGAAAATACCGGTGGAACCGGCCGCATACTCGGTCAGTACTTGCCGTGTGATACTCGTCAAAAGTGTGGCGTAGAGAACGCGAGGGTTTTTGACGCCTGCCGAACACTAGCTTCATAACCAGCACCGTCCGTTTCAGGTGGCTTGCGTACGTTTGTTATTGCTACACAAGCCAAGTGCCCTTTATGCCCTTGTAGTCGGCTCAGAAATCGTCTAGAAGTCGGTCCGAAAACCCTGTTCAGCTGCCAAGTTGTTCTCCTAAATTTATGTACCGGCTCGCCTTCAGTGAGAGCGAGAATGTCTTCTGGAACAACATTTTCATGAGCTGACACATATGCTTATAGTTGGATGACAAAAAATTGAAGGAGCTCGTGCCATTAAAGAAGAGTTATCAGCTGACAACATTAACTTTCTCGTGGTTCACCGCACAGTGCGTTGTCTGAAATAACTGATTTAGGTTGTTAGTACCTTATGGTCATGCCACTCGGATATCCAACCGCTATCCAGCATGAAGTCGACAGTGTAATCAATTCTCGGAAATTACCTGAAGTTTTATCGGCGCTCAACCTTCAAGTAAAGGCAATGATGTCCTTGATAAATCGTGGAGAGGTTGAACGCCTGAACCATCAGCTCCGTTTCCGTTACATCTTGCTCGCATCTTGTCCTCGTTTCAAAATTTGCAACGTCGTAAACATATCTCGTTGCACATGTCGTATCATCCGATTGTCGCCTTGGCCATGTTTTCAAATTTGCTCTGCTCACTATCGCGTTGCAAATCACTCGCATGTATCTAGTTTTTGTATTATCTAGGTCCCATGTTGACCCAGACTTTTCCTGGTAGCCCCCAGATCCCCCCTCGCCTGATTACTTCATCCATACCGCGTGTATCGACCCCAGGTGACGCTTCCACTTTGATACCACATTCAGAATTATTACCTCCACCTCTGTTGGTGAACTCGCCAAAAGAGGCACGAAGTTCGACCATACCTGCTGCAGGGGACCGAGCAGAAGTCGAAAGAACGATCATCGGAGGAGGACGGGACGGGACAGGGGAATTGGACAATTCCATGCCCATGCCCGCCATAGAAATATCCATTCCAGAATTCATGCTCATGCTCAGACCAGGAATTTCCATGTCCATTTCGATATCAGTTGATCCAAAGAGACTTCCAGAGCTGGAACCACCGGAGATGGGTGGCGGTCCGACGCTAAGCCCTTCCAGTCCAAAGTGCGATGCGTTGGAGCCCATCAAGGGTGGCAGCATTGCTGAAGGCAGATAAACAGACACGGGGATCGAACGCGGTGTGACCGTTCCAGCAAGAACGGAAGCGAGTAGTTCCATCGACACAGAACCTTCTGCATCGGCCGATGTCGAGATCGGATCTTTCTGTGCAAAAGCGGTGCTATCTGGTTGCCACTGCAGCATGCCCAGTAGCTCGTTGAGCCAGCATTGCTCCCTCACGATCTGAGAGTCTAGTCCGTGAACGCGTCAAGCGATTGGATTACAGGACGTACGTCTAGAATGTGCGATACCTCACTGGCAGTTTTTACTGGAATTTCTTGTAACAAAAACCCTGGCTCTTGGGGGGCTGCAAGCCGCAAGCTCAATGGGGGGTGAGCATGACTCGGCGAGTTCTGACATAATCGCCGACATGAGAGCAAATCCCAGGCAGGCTGCGACACCTACATATACCGCTTTGTAATATTCTGCGGGTGAACCATTGTTCAACTTGATAGTGTAAGGTCAGCAAAATCGCCACATGGAGGTTGGGTAAGAGGCAACGAAGCTGCTCGGAGACAAGAAGCCCCAAAAGGTAAATCGAATGTAAAAGTCCTTTTTGGTAGACCAGTGGACATGAAACGCAAGTGGTAAAATCGGTCTCAGGACGCCGCGTGCCAAGAATTTGACTTTTTGACTTGAAACACACTCACCAGAAGATCAACCCAACTCCCGTTCTCGAACGACTGAGCATGCGATGGACCTATCATGAAACCGTTGAACGCGAGGTTACTCATGTTCATTCCCGACACTGGACCGAGGGATCCGAAAGGGCCCAAGCCGCCTAAACCCGCGCTCGTTGAGGAACCACCCATGCTCATCAGAACATCCGCGGACATGTCTACCACCAAAACGGCTTGTATTGCACGCAGTCGACTCTGCGAGACTACCACACCACAACTAGTTGCCTGATATTTAGACCTGGATGAGCGGTTGAATTCGAGGACCCAAGAATGAGAAGGAATCTGTGGGAAAGCATGGTCATTTGGAAAGTTGGACTGTGTGGATGGCCCATCACCTCCAGACGACGGGACGAGTTTCAAACGAGCAGTCGTAGCACCGTCACATTTTCCCAAGAGGGACTTAGTGAGGTGAGGAAGAGGAATGTCAACCGAGATGTTAAGACTGATTGGTCTAGGCTGTGTAGTTGGTGACGATCGGAGGAGGCGAAGATATGCTAGAGGAGAAAGCCAGACAAGAAAGGCGAGTGACGGCGAGTCGAGATACAACAAGGGTAAGGAGTTGCGAGTGAGCATCTTATCAAGGGCCTGATGCCTCGGGCTATCCGAGTCGACAACATCAACAAAAGCTCGGCTGAGCAAAGAAAGGGCATACCCAGCGGGCTTTTGAACGTCCAGGAAATATTGAGCAGCGATCACTGGCTCCAAGAACCACCGGATTCCACGCTCACCCTCGGCGACAGCCAAGGAATCTAACATCATGAGGTAACGTAAATGATCCTGCACGATGAGACCAAGGTAAGCTGCTTCGACCGCTGGGTCCTCTGCCTGTGCAGGCTGAGCTGCGGAAAGCGACGCGCGATTTGCTGCATCGACCCATCTTGCGATGTCCCTGGCCAGAAAGGCATCCAAGTCTGGTGCCATCGGCGGGGAATTCGTATTGTTGTTTCCGACCGCAAAGGAGGTCTTGACGACCACTCCACCACCAATATCGACGTCGAGGACGAGGACTTTGCCAGCCATCATGATGGACTTTCCGGAGCTGTCGATGAATGCCTCCATGCCGACAGCACGACCCCATTCCTCGAGCCCAGTGGGTGATGGTGGGGCAGCATCCGGGAAGACGGTGACGCAACGGTCTGCAGAAAGGGCAGCAGCAGCAGCGCGCGACAAGGCGATGGAGGACGACATTGCTGTGTGCTGCTTCATGAGACTGACGAGTTTAGAGGTCTGGTCAGAGGACGGGATGGCACTGAGCTGGGACAGTGCATGGCTGAGCTGTGTGGTCGCGCTGAGGACGGTGTTGAGTTTCGTGAGCGTGGGCGAGTACTCGGTGCTGAACGGGTGGGGAACACAGGGCTCGTGAGCGGCGTGCGGCGGGGCGAGCACGTCGTGCACGACGGCGAGCAGCGAGGGACGCGGTGGTTCGGGCATGAAACACACAACTGGGTACATCAGACACCGTCCCCCCGACGTAACCGATTAAACTTGGGCAACATCTCCCGTAGATACTCGGCGTGCTTCGTCCGCAAATCAGCCTCCTGCACCTTCCCTCGCCCGCTCCAAACGCGCCTCTCCGCAGCGGGTCCATACACCGACGTGTACTCGTCCAACGTCTCGTCCTCCGTCGGCACCACCAAGCACCCCGCGCCAACCACGCAATGGTTCGATATCCGCACCGTATGGTGCACCCGTGCACGCGTCGAAATCGTGTTGTTATCCCCGATCGACGGCGACTCGACGCCTGCCAGACGGGCGGGACATCACTGGCTGTGAGCGGCTGATGGTAGAGGATACGTACGACAGCCGATTTCGAACAAGTTGTTGTCCCCGATGCGCATCAACTCCTTGCGGCGGTTGACGATGATCGCGGCCTCCTCGATGATGCAGCCCGAGCCAATGATGATCGGTCCTCCGAGCGCAAAGATGGTTGCCTTGGTGTGAATGACAGAGCCAGGTCCGATGGTGATGTCGCCTTTGAGATCGACATCTTGACAAACGACCGCCTTCGAATGGATCGTGAACCTGTCCCGTCTAGAATACCGTGAGCGACCGATGCAGATAAGTTGTCGTTCACTCACATTGGTGGCATGAGCAAAGTAACCGGCGGCTGTGCATTGCATACCCCCGGCAACACAACGTAGTCGTCTCCCCCGCGTAGTACAACCGAATGCAAAGAACAAAGATCACTATATCTAGTCAAGTCGGCCTCTCCGTCAAACGTGTCTGTTCCCCCCACCGCTCCCAGGCCTGCTCTCCAACATGTCTCATCGCGCGCAGCATCTCATTCCCGATAGACCTCCACCCCTCCCGTCGAACCGTCTCGTACGAATCCAACATCGTCCATGATCGTGAGGTAGACAGCGTGCCACTGAAACACGAATTCCCTTGGATCGGTGTGAACTCAGGGTACAAAGGGTCGTAATATGTCGTGTAGAACAACCGGACGGCCTCCGCATGTGCATATCTAAGGAGTGAGTTCAGACAAGAACGTGTGTATGTGAACCGGGCGGACCTCCACATTGCCAAGACAATCAACAACTGGATAATAATGCCACACCATATCATCGTAGGGTTCCAAGATTTCTTGCTAGTTACCGGCTGTTTCGAGCATCAGTAATCGCCGAAGACCGAGGATCCTGAAGGCATACCAAAAGCTCACGAGTCCAAGCAGAGTCGGAACGCAATTTGTGTTGTTTATTCGTCTCCAAATGAAGATTATGAGCTAGCTGGTTCCGCGCGACCCTTGCTGCCTTGGAAACTTCTTCTAGCTGCTCGAGATGACTAGAGTTCAGCTCAAGATCTTCAGACCTAGAGATTAACCAAATGGTTCATTCATAGCCTCCTGGTGAACTTTGAAAACCACCGACCTGTCGGCATCATTCAAACTTGAAGCAAGGTCCCTGAGAGTCTTCCTCATACGGGCCAATGCCTCGGCATGTCCAACCGGGGTATCATCCGAAACAACAGACACATCTGCTTCAAGCAAACTATCTGTTCTACCTTCCAGTAGAGGGATCTGTGCTGCATCATCAACTTCCTTCCCCATAGCGTCAACAATTCGCACTAAACTGCGACGAGGGGTAGAGGGCGACGTGGCTGCCTGTCTCCCTGCATCTGCATGACCATTCGAATGATCATCCCCCTCTCCATCTGCTCTTTCCCGCCCATACGCATCTACGAGTCGAACAGACGGAGATTTTCGCATCGACCGTGGAGATCTGCTTTGCGAAACCGGTGTGGTGGGTTGTTCAGGAGTAGCAGGTCTTTGTAAGGCCCATGACGTCGACGAAGAATCTTCATTCATAGTTTCCATGCTGTCGTTCCCGCGATCCGCAGTATGCTTTGGTAGTGGTAAGTCGGGATTTGTCAATCTTATGGCGGATATAGGTGAATTTGGGTGTCCTTCCGTCGTAGAAGCCTCTGATTCGGTTATATCGAAACGGACTTTTAACAAGCTCTTTCTCCTGAGCGATCCATACTGAGATTGATCTGTGCCATTGCTCGGAGGCGCAGGCTGACCAGGAGTTGCAAACCATGCACCAGGTGGTGCTGGAGTGCGCAAGGGAAGGGATTTGGCTCGTGACAATGATCCTACAGGGGTAACAAACCCATCTTCTTCCGATTTGTCGATCTCTGCCTCAGCGTGTGATGGCGGTAAGGAGCTGGCACGGGGTAACGGGGTGGAGGTAGATGCTGGAGGTGTCGAGTCCAAAGGGAAAAGAGATGCAGGAGACGATAAACGACGACCATGCTTCGGCGCCACTGGAGTCGCAGCCCAGGCACCAGGCGGTTTTGGCGTTTTAGTCAATGTGAAATTCGAGTTGGCATCCACATGTCGGTCCTTCGTGGGCGAATACCCAATCGCATCATCATCTGATGATAATGGTGGAGCAGGAAGGTCCGGAAGGTCTTGTGGTGGTGAAGGTGTTCGGAAGTCTAGTATAGAACCACCAAACGATGCTTGACGTGGAGGAGTGAGAAGGGCAAATGATGTAGTCATTTCGGAGCTGGGTAATTGCGACTCGGTACCAGCAGGAGTACGGGAAGAGGTTTCACTCGCAGATGCCTTTTCTAATGGGATATTTGGAGTCTGGGGTCGTGTTGGGTCGTCAACTTTTTGGAGGGAGGATTCACTAGGGGGTGCTGGTGCTCTTAATGGAGGAGAATCTTGTGGAGAAGACGGGGTCAAAACTTCCGTCTCGGCGTCTGTTTCGATCTCTTCAGCGACCAGGTTTGGTGGATTACCCTTGGGAGTGGAAGACTGAAGAGGTAGATCAACGACGAACTCCTTATCGCTGGCTACAATAGTGTTACAACCAGTTCGAGGTATAAGCGTAGATAACGGCACACCTAGGAGCATATCTTCCTGATTCCGCGAGTCACTGGTCGTCGGAGGTTCTTCATGGATACCAGTCACACCATTCCGATAATCTTGTTGAAAGGAAGATTCGTTACCCACAATGTTGGTGAGGCTCATATCGCTTGCCAGATTGCCAATGCTCGAGAAGCTTTTCATCGAGCGCACAGGAATCTGGCTAGTGACAGCATCCTGTGCCATACTAGATGGCCGAGGACCAGACGCAGGGGACGAAGTACCTTTGTGATGATTTTCTCGATCATCAAGCTCAAGGGGAGGGAGTGGGTTACGGGCAAAATTCCAGCCAAACTTGGAAGCGACACCCTGCCTCTTGCCGGTGCTGAGATCATTTGACGGCGTGGACGGAGAAGTGCCAGCGTTATCTTCATGTATCCCAGGATGTGAGCGATCACTCGACTTGTGTAACGCAGGTGACGTAGGTGTAGAAGGGTTCGCCCTTGGCAACGAACTGTGAAGTTTGGTTTGTACCCGAGATACATCAAAATCCCCCACGCGACTCGAAGTAGCTCGAAGGGGGCTGTCTTCCTTGTTTCGACTTCTAAGATGGGATGTTGAAGGAGATTTGGAGATCGCCCAATGAGGGCGAGGTGAATTCCAGTTGCGTTCTCGCTCTTGTACTACTTCTTTTTCCTCTTCTTCCTCGCGCTCTTTCAGTGATTCGCGGCTGCTAGCTAGGGAGGCAGGGGAATCCGAACGGAGAGATGCGCGAGAGGAGTTTCGCTGAAGAGATGCGTGAGTTGGTGTAAGATAAGGTGTCGTAGAGGGCGATCGTGGTGGGTGAGTATGTGAATGCGAATGCGAATGCGAAGGGGAGTGATTCGAGCTGGTGCTCATGCTCGAGGATGGCCGAGAGGACGGATGGCGTTTGTTCCACCGACGTTCTCGTTCATGATTTTTTTCTCGATCAAGTTCCGAGATTTGATCTCGATCTAGAAGAAGATTAAGGTAACATAATGGCTGAGAAAAAAATACTGACAGTCCGCTTGGGAGCTGGTTGAACTGGGCCGGGAGCTATGGTCGTCATCGAAGCTTCGAAGAGACGCAAGGCTGTCACGCCTTTCTCGGTATCTAGGTGTGGGTTCCGCGGCGGATTCGTGAGACAATGATTTTACGTGGGAAGGAGAGCGGAATTCAGTTGAAATACGGCGACGAAATTCTTGTGAATGTCTGCGGTGTATCTCCGGAGTATTGGACCTCGAAGGCAGTCTCGGACGATTCCACTCCCGTTCACGTTGGTGGTTGAGTTCCTCTCCCTGTAGACGATGCTCCCTATCTACAATCAAGGATATGAGCGCACAATGCAATAGACCTGAAAATCGCTTACCAGACCTAGTGTTCCCCAAAGAACCCGTGGACGCTGTCGGTTAAAGCAAGGCGATGAGTTAAATTAAAGGGTCCGTCCTATCTGCTAGCAAACAGCTTACAGTGTAGGCTCGAGCGTCTGTGCTGCAGTTCTGAACTATGTTTACTTTCCCCAAGTGAAGAGGACGGACGGGAATCGGAAGGTGGCGCAATGGACTGTGGGGCGTGTTTGGGTGACGTCGATGCTACGTGATGTAAGAATGCGAGGGCTCAAAAATGCTAGAGGAAGATTCTACCTTCGCTTTCGGAATTGAGAACGTTTCCCATCGCTCGTTGCATTTCCGAGTCTTGTTCGAGCAAATCTGTCTAGAGATGAAACAAACAAAATGTAAAGTCTGAGTCAATACATACTAGATTGGAGTGCAAGTTGAGATGACATTTGAAAGGATGGGTGGGTAGTGGTATTGTTGAGTGGCGGAGCTAATCGGGTTGAGTCGACTTGGGATGAGGTAGAAGGCCGAAGGTAAGGTTGCGCATTAGAGGTGCTCATAGATGGTAGAGATGCCTCTGAAGTGACAAATGTTGAATGACTGGCTGTGAGGAAAGAATATGACGACTTACGGTCGTATAATGAGTCCGGAAGGTTCTGGTCAATAAGTTGCGATTGGGACGACGCCAGTCGTGCCCGAAGGGTATCAAAAACGGCGGCCGTCGACAGCCGTAAAGAAGAAAGAGGAAGCTTGTTAGATTCTGGGGGGTGGAATTGGTCGAAAGACACGACGGCGGTGAACAGAGTGGGAACATACTTGTATTTTCAGTCTCCTCATCGCTCAGGCTCCTCCGTGCGGCTCTGCGGTAACGCTTGTCATTGTTGACGACGGGTGTGATTTCCATGGAACTGCCGTCGAAGCTATTTCTACGCATGCGGCGCTTTTCAGGAGTATCGCCGGGCTCGCGACGAGCGCGGGAGAAAATGTCCTTGATGTTCTCGCGGGCGACGCTGGAGGTGCTGGAGCCAAAACGCGTCGGCCCAGCAGCAGACTCTGCATCGGAGAGCGGGGGAGACGCGCTCCGCGGAGATCGTGGCTCCTGGGCGATGAGGGCGCGAAGACGGGCTGCGGGTGTCTCTGTGGGTGTGAGGACGGATGCATGGGACGGGTCGGGATCGAGGGAGGCGATTGGGCGGGGCTGGACGCGGGGGGTGGGCAGCTCGTCGTCGTCGGGGGGCAAGTGGGAGCGGGCGGGCGGCGTCGCGTCGGGGTCGGGCACGGCGGGGCTCGGGCTGCGCCTGAATAGCCGGAGACGTGGGCGGAGGAGGGCGGAGGAGGAGTCCATGGAGCCGCGTGTTCAAACGAGTCCTCGTTCAACCTGTCATGCTTACAAAGCAACACACGACAATTGCTTGTATCTCAGGGTCCATTGTAAGTTGCTCTACAGATTCCTTTCGCAAGTGTTTCATGATGTGATGGATCACCGGCAGAACTTTGAATCGATCTCTGTCAAGTTGCCAGCTCGTGATGGTAAGATGGTCGTCGCAGTATTCACACCGAGAATTTTCACATCATAGGATTTACGAGAACAGCCCGAGGCGCACGGAGCGGAAGGTATGCTCGGAGTCCGCAGACCTCGCGGTGATCAATGTCCTCGGTGCCAGTCGGGCCAGCCTCGTCATCCAGTGCTCCCCTGTGTTTTATGTCTCGTTTATAAGGTCTGGCAAACCATGTTTATTCTGACATCCAATGTCGACCCTACACCAACGTCCACTCTCCCCCGACTCCGACGACGAAAAGTCTGATGCCGAGCTTGACAGCGACTCTACCTTGCACATCCTAGATGGTGGTCTCGCCGCTTGGTCAACCGCCTTTGGCGCGTATGTCTTTCCGTCGTCATCGGATGCTTGTCTGCTCATGCGCTGGCAGCTTTTTGATCCAAATCGCTGGCTTTGGGTAAGACATCCCCAGCCAATGAGCCCATCCACTTACTCGCTGCAGATTCGTCAATGCGTTTGGCGTCTTTCAAGGCATGTCTTTCGTCTTATCATTGCCTACGCTCGCTCACACCCATCTAGACTTTTACTCAAAACATTACTTGACCGACGTTTCCCCCTCTGCGATTTCGTAAGTCTGCTCATCTACATCGTGTTTCCCTCTCTGACGTCCCCTTCTAGTTGGATAGGAAGCACCGCCGCCTTCCTCGTCTTATCCGGAGGGCTCCTTTTCGGACGTATTTATGACAAGGGTTATTTGTATGTCCGCTTTCTCCTTGCGTTCCCCTCCTCACTCACCCCCCATCAGCCACTCTTTGCTTATAGGCGGCTGTGCTCTACAGACAATATGTCTCTTTATGCTCTCTTTGATACAACAGAATCAGTATTATCAGGTATACACTCATCCTCACCTTCTTTCATATTTTAACACGCCTCTTTTAGATTTTCTTGTGCCAGGGCTTGGGCTTCGGACTGGCTGCAAGCATGAGCTTCGTGCCCTCCCTCGCCGTGCTGTCTCACCACTTTGACAAAAGGCGTGCCATCGCAATGTCCATAGTCGCTTCTGGAACCCCATTGGGTGCCGCACTTTACTCCATCTTGCTAAACAACCTCCTCAATGGGAATCTCGGCTTCCCGACTAGTATTCGCATCACTGCTGCAACAAATACCTTCTTGTTGCTGGTTGGCTGTGCCCTCGTTCGATCGAGGTCCATCTATTCCAACTCGCAGATACATTATTCCCAGCTACTCAAGACAGCCTCTGCTGATTTTCCATACATATTTGCTTGCCTCGGGTGAGCCCACATTGACACTACTCGATTACAACGACATTCATTCCCTTTCTAGGCTATTTTTTGTCGGCGCCGCTACGTTCTTTCCCATGTTCTACATTCAGCTCGACTCGTCCATGCATGGTCTTGGTACAGAATTTTCCTTCTATACGGTCTGGTCAATCTTTTGCGACGTGCGCCATACATTGACCGACTCTCCAGGTCGTTATACTCTGCGGAGGTAATTTTATCGGCCGGGTCACCGCTGGTTTCATTGCTACGCGTTTTGGCATCTTTAACACAGTCAGCGCCGCTATTTTGGGCGCCGGCATCATCACCTTTGCGATGACGGTACTCTCCAGTCGTGCAGGAGCCGTATGTATAGGGCTTTTCTTTGGCTACTGTGCTGGAATCCGTCAGTGATCCTCTTTATCGTCTGTGCGCGTTATATTGATAATAAATATAGCTGTGGCTCTCTCTTCTCCTCTCACTGCACGCCTGACCCAAGACTTGTCTCAGCTCGGGTAAGTAGTTTCCGTATCGCTCTACCAGACTGTTACTTACCACCTTCGGAAAAGGTCACGCATGGGCATTTCCCTCTTCATGGCAGGTACGTAGAGAATCATATCATGTTCCATTTTCTCATACACCAGACTGTAGGACTTGGAGGCTTGATAGGTAAGTTATTTTATGGAGGTCGTCTTCAAATCCATGATCTTATGCACCTGGGAAGGAACGCCTGCAGCAGGCGCACTTTTAGGTACAGATTACCAATGGTGGAGGCCCGCGGTGCTTTGTGGGGTGAGATCATGAAGTATCGTTGCTGCTACTGTCTCCTGACCGTTTCGTGTTCACCGCAGTGCTTTGGTGTCGCAAGCAGCGTCATGTTTGCGGTTACGCAACTCATCCTGCGGCGCAGGGAGAAAATAATGACCTAAGTGATAGATTGTGTATGTAACAATGATATTCGACAGCTTGTATTTATAGCAGATCACGCAAACATTGGACTTTCTGACTGGCAGACCACCTGCAGAAACCAACATTGTATTCTCCTAACGTCAGTGGTTATCGACACTGATAGCGAGTAGTCTTTTTCTCGCAAACTATCTCATGAGGTACTAAGCATAGCACAAAATTGCGTATTCCTGAAAAATGGACCACCAGTGAGACATAATCGGGATCGGTGAGTAAAAAGGTTCACCTTGACTTTCTTCTCGGTGTTGTCGGAGGCAATAAAACAACCATCTCCATATGTTTCGCAAGCTTTGCCAGGGTGTACAGCGTTATGGTATGGCGCTTGAGCAATGTAGATTGGGGTACCATCGGGCTCTCTCCCACCCTCGAGAGGTTGAGCGCGAAGGCGCCCAACGTTGAGTTGCCCTGAGGTAGGCACCCACCTGACAGCACGAGAGTTACCGACAAGAATTTCATATTTGTCGGCCTGCGCAAACATGGCTCACTGAACGGTTCCGTATTGATAATGCACCGGTTTCAACACACCTCAATTTCGTCTTTCTTGAACCCGATCACGGCACCATGTTTCAACTGTCCGCTAGCCTTGCCGATCACTTCGCAAAGGCGGCGCAAGTCAGGGTGCGTTTCCAAACGGACCAGAATGAAACTCACTGAGACCACCCTGGCAACAGAACAGACATCAGTGGCTGAACTGACCACAGGGTCACGAATGCGAACCTCGTGGTAAACACGACAAATGTAAATGGCCTGTCCGCGTTCTTCTCCGCCTTGAATAGCATCACGGGGGATGTTCTTTCCCTCATTCCAAATCCAGGCAACAGGCGCGTTGAGCTGCCCTGCCCTCCATTGTGCGGTACGGGCCTGGGCTTCTTGCGCCCAGTTATTGGCGGACCAAGCCTGTGCACGTTTCTGGAAAACAATGAACTTCAAAAGTTGATGAGGGTATACTGAATGCGCGCGTACATCCTCCTGTTTCGTCGTATAGTGCTTGTAGCCAGCAACGCCTGCGGCGAGGGCTGCGGCGCCGGCAAGGATACCACCACCGATCTATCAGAGATTAGATAACGATCAACAAGGCATGCATCGAGGGTACATACCTCGAGTTCCTTCTTGTGTTCGTCAATCCAACCGTGTTGCTGTTGCTGCGCACCAGCGGGCTGGCCCCCTTGCTGGCCCTGCTGGTTGCCCTGCTGGTTGCCTTGTTGGTACTGCTGTTGCTGTTGCCCACTGGACTGGTTGTAGTCGGTTTGACACTTTTCCTGGCAACTATTATTATTGTTGCATCCACCTTGGCCTTGGCAGCGTCCCCAGAGGGCGGGAGTCACCGGAGGGGTCCAGTCACCCTGTCAGTCGAGAATGAGAACGGATCGGCGGAACGTCGGGAGACATGCCTGGGAGCGATGGGGTTGGATGATCTGGTACTCGGCGCCTAGATCCTGGGGATCAGGCAAAAGTTCATCGGGTGGCCAGATGTGTACCTTGAAATACGACGACGTCACCGTAGTTGTACTGCACACCGGGCTGCCAGTCCTGAGTCATTGTGGGAGGATGAGAAGTGGTGTGCCAGTGGGCAGCTGGTGCTAGTGTTTATATACATGCGATTATACGCGATAGGAATGTTGATCACGCCCGGACGAGTTCCGGGATGGCGCGGCACCTGATGTAGAAGATTATCTGATCGAACGAGGCGACGCGGGTCGGCGGGATATAAGATTTAGCCCAGTTCCATTCTAGTCGACACGTATGATGAGCACTGTCAACGCCGTGTTCCGTATCACCCCGACGTTACAGAAATACGACTGGGGAAAGACAGGAAGTCAGTCAAAGGCCGCCCAGCTCGCCGCTGCCAGCGACCCCGGCTTCGTACTCGACGACTCCACGCCATACGCAGAGGCAAGTCGTCCTTGCGTCCGTCCCAGCCGAGCCAACCATTCTTCAGCTATGGATGGGCACACACGCCAAGTCCCCCTCAGGCGTGGCCGGCTCAGCTGCCCGTCTCCCGGAAGTGTTGGCTGCTAACCCCCACCTCATCGGCAGCGCCGTATCCAGCAAGTTCCCCACTGCCGGGGGAAATCTTCCCTTCCTCTTCCAGGTCCTCTCCCTCTACAAGGCCCGG